>CAUYSK010006402.1:0-47540 GCA_963575035.1 Avahi laniger
TCATTCTTGTTATAATAAGTTCTTTGCCTGATTAGCAAAACCTTTAAAATTGACCAAAATCAACCTATTTCTCCAGCCTCAACCCTTGCTCTCTTAAGCCCAGCCCACAAGTCTTCTTTCAGTCTTCTTGTAACTTCTTTCAGTTCCATGTTCCCTTTTCCTGGTACCTTAACAGTTATTCCTCTGCAAGGAATGTTCTCTGTAATGCTTTCAATCCGTCCCCCAAAGTTCAGTGTTGAGAGGTGGGACATTTAAGAGGTGTTAAGGTCATGAGGGCTCTGCCATTATGGCAGGAGGGATTTGCTATAAAGGGGATTCGGCTCTCTCACATGCACTCTCTCTCTCATGTGATGCCTTCTACCATGTTATGACACAGCATGAGGAACCTCACCAGATGCGGCCATTCAATGTTGGATTCAATCTCCCAGCCTCCACCAAGTACCTAATAAACTTCTCTTGTTTGTAAATTACCCAGTCTGTGGTATTTTGTTACAGCAGCACAAAACAGACCAAGACATTCTTCCTCTTCCAACCCTGCCCTGGGTAATTTCTCACATTTTTTTCAGACGGCAGCCTATAAGTCACTTTCTCCCCTGAAAAGCCTTCTCTCACCTATCTGACTAGTTCAAATCATCTCAACTGTCTCTACTAGATGGCACTTCTCAAAGTTTCAAATTTATAAAGATATGTGTGCTTTTTGATGAATGTCTTTTTTCCCCCCAAAGACTATAAGTTCCTGAAAGGTAGACATAATGCATGATTTTGTTCTTTCAGCATACTGATTTGCAGATTAAAGTTCCTTGACAAACATTTATTGATGGAATGAATGAGCAGCCTAGCATAGGAGCCAAGTTATTTCACTACCGTTTCTGAAAATCATAAGCCAAAATAAATCCAGAACTTGCCATGTGTCAGGCACTGTGCTATGTACTATTTACATACCATTTACATTGTATTAGGCATTATAAGTAATCTAGCAATGATTTAAAGTATATGACAAGATGTGCACAGGTTATATGCAAATACTGTATCATTTTATATAAGGGATATCAGTATCTGAGGATTTTGGTATCCGCAAGGGGTCCTGGAACCAATCCCTTGAGGGCACTGAGGAATGATTATATACACACACATACAACCATATATATACATATATATTATACACATACACACACAATACTCTATAGTTGACAATACAAATCCTATGTCAGCAATTTTCAAAGTACAGTCTGCCAACCCTTGTCAAGATCAGATTTATTTTATGATAATAGTAATACCTTATTTGCCTTTTCATTTTGTTGACATTTGTACTGGTGGTGCAAAAGCAGTGGGATAAATCTGCTGGTGCCATCACACAAATCAAGGCCATGGCACCAAACTATACTAGTAGTCATTGTATTCTCCACCTACATGCATTCTCAGTAAAAAAAGAAACAAAAACCCATTTTAACTTAAAAATGTCTTCAATAAAACAGTAAAATTACTAATTTTATGAAATCTTTACCCTGAACACACATCTTTTTAATAATCTATAAAGAAATAGGATGCATGCATGAAGCACTGCTGTTATACGCCACAGAACTATGGTTATTTCATGAAAAATCACCTTGCACTGCAAGGTGAAGTAGCTGAATTTTTCATGAAACACCATTTTAATTGAAAGTATGACTGACAGACATATATGGTCATAGAGACTTGGCTAATGGGTAGACATTATCTCAAAAATTAAATGACATGAATCTGTCACTTCATGGAAAACAGCTGACAGTATTTTTTGCCACTGGTAACATTTGAGTTTCAAATGAAAGTCAGAATTTTAGAAAACTTGTATCTGTCACCATGAGCTGAAGAGTTTCACAAGACTGTCCTGATGAGATCAATATTGATGTTAATGTGACTTTTTGATATTTTACAATGAAACATGTCAATGTTTGGCAGATCTGCACAACTCAGTGAACTAATATTTCCCAAATGACCAATATGTGCTGTTACAGAATCATGCAGGGGGAAAAGATCTATTTAAAATGCATGCCAGACCAATGAATTTTAATGCAGCAAACAATGAAAAGTTAATTTAGATGGTTTCAAATTCCATTACACTTAATTTTTAAGAACCTATTATTAGTTGAATTTTGCTATAACATCACAGAAGAATATCCATAATTATTTGCCCTTTCTAGGCACCTCACCCAACTATATTTCCTTCCATAAGACTGCAAACTCCTTGAGAGCCAGACGGAGCACATTTTGTCAATTGTATACTTTTCTGAACTGAAAGATTCAAGAGGATAGATTTGTTTCTTCACACACTATGTTCCTTTTCATGCCCTCAAACTTACTGCTTCCTAGCTTTGTCACGCACACATGCACACAATCAGATGTTCACATATGCTATAGACTCAGGCACACTTGTACACTCTGTCAGAGTATAAAGGTGGAATATCTATGCATAAACACCAAGTCCCTGTCAAAACAGAAGCCTGACTGAAGGGCAGGATTTAAAGCCAAAGAATCTGTCAGCTTCTTGCTATTGCTCCAAATTCCTCTAAAATGAATAGAGATGACTATACTCGTTCTGTGGCCTAAAAACTAGAGAAATGAAGGATCTGGTACCAGTTCACTGTGGGGAATCATCAAATATATGCCAAAAGTAAAGCCAGCTCAAAGACTGAGCCTTGGGTTCTCACTGAAGGCACATTACTAAGAATACAACACTCCAACAAAGCCAGAGTCCAAAAATAGCTCTTGCATTTACCAAATGGTCTTCTCAGTTTACACCCCTATCAGCAGTATAAAATAAAATCTTTGCAGTCAAATATTCACATTACTAAAGGACAGGTGGTTTAAACACAATGCTTAATGTAGCTGTAAAGATGCAAGCAACTTTACATCAAACATTTAAATTGTCTTTTCCAACACTAAATCCCTGGATTGTCTTTTCCAATGCTGACTGTACCATAAATCAGCTAAAGAAAGTACAGTTCCTATCAGAACGTCCTTACAATGTCAGTCAATAGTTCAATTCCAGCAATATTGACATTTTACTAGCAGTGTTTGTCTATGTAACTATTTAAGTGTTCTATTACATTTTGCCATTAGAACTTCATTTTAAAAATTAATAGATAGTAGAAAATTAGCTGCCTGGAAATCACTGATGGCTTACAGGTTCAACTGTGAAGAAAAGAGATTCAGAGAAAACGCAACAATTACTAGAAATATCTCATTAACTGTTACATCTAAAAGGCAAAATGTTAATGTCTCTCTTGGAAGAAATCCTATCGCATGTAAATCAATTGTTTAACACTCTCATATTCAATCTTCAAAGGTGATTTAGGAAACACATAATATACAACATTGAGGTTTATTTGTATGAGTAAATTTACTCTAAGAAATATGTTTATATTTTACAATGTAGAAATGAAAGTGGCTACTAAAATTTGATGCTATGTAATCTAGAATTTTTCAGTCTTCTACAGCCAACACTTTTGTTTTTATAATTGTCATTTAACTACAGAAGAAAACATACATGGAAGTAGGTTTCCAAAATTCTACTCTACTACCAATATTAAAAAAAAAAAAACACATCCTCATAACAATGCACTTTTCATAGAACCCTAGTGCTACCAAATGTCCCCTACAAAACTCACGTTGAAATTTAACTGCCTTTGTAATGGTATTAGGAGGTGTATCTTTTAAGAGATGATTAGGACATGAAGGCTCCACCCTCACCAATGGATTAATGCCATCATCTAGGGAGTGGGTTTGTTATCTCAGGAGTAGGTTCCTGAGCAAAGGATAAGTTTGGCCGTATTTCTGTCTCACAGACTCCTTTGCTTTTCCATGTTATCATGCAGCACAAAGGCCCTTTACCAGACGCCAGCACCATGCTCTTGGACTTTCCAGCTTCCAAAATCAAGAGATAAATAAACTTCTTTTCTCTATAAATGACCTAGAGTGTGATATTTGGTTGTAGCAACAGAAAATGAACAAAGACGTCTAATAATAACAAAGGTCTCAATAATGGGTGGTAAAACTGACCCAGTAAAATAACCCAGTAAAATGTTGAGTAACATCTAAAAAAATAAGTCACCCGAGTGGCCTGGACCACCCTGCTTTTTAGGCCCTGCTCCCACCAATGTCAGACTTCTCTGATGCCTGGCTTCTAGATCTGTGAGCAAATCTGTATATAGGAATTTGGATAGAATGGGGTTATTAGATCCAAGCATCAAATATATGGCATTCTTCATCAATATCTTTTCCCCTTACCTCCACCCAAATCAGAGGCACAGCTTTGATCACAGGAGAGAGCATAAACAGATTATAAAAGCCTTTGTAAAGAAAAGAGAAAACTGAAATCATTTTGTGAAAAGTTCTAAAACCTTCCTGGGCTGGGCATGGTGGCTCATGCCTATAATCCTAGCACTCTGGGAGGCCAAGGTGAGAGAATCGTTTGAAGAAAGGTGTTCCAGACCATCCTGAGCAACAGCGAGACCCCATCTCTACCAAAAGTAGAGAAATTAGTCTAGCGTGGTGATGCCTCCAGCTACTTGGGAAGCTGAGGAAGGAGGATCCCTTGAGCCCAGGAGTTTGAAGTTGCAGTGAGCTATAATGATGCCACTGCACTCTAGCCCAGTTGACAGAACAAGACCTTGTTTCAAAAATTAAATAAATAAATAAATAAATAAAACTTTCCTGGGATGGAGTTATGCTTCATATGACATTAAATGATACTAATTTGTAATACTAATAAAAAATAATCTTAAGGCTAAATTAGATCATACTTCAAGCAACCTCAAGAAGACAATGGTCAATCTCTGTAATGCCATGTTGAAACATTTCTTCTTCATTTTACATAGAACATTACACAATACACATTTTTCCCTCTGTTCTTCTTCATTGAAGAATTCATTTCTGTACCTTGACATAGTTTTACTTCAGGACTGATTATAAGGGATTACTGAATATTTTAAATGAATATTTATGTATATTTAGAGCTTTGGATTACTGAAATTACAGAAGAATGTGATTCTCAGCAAAGGAGGAAATCATCAAATGAATATGGCAAGGGACTTCCGATTTTGCACTTCTGAAAGTCATCTGACTTCTTCTGCACCACTGACCACCAATCAGTATGCTTATTATATCCTTTCATGGAGCCACTATTCAAAGCTTAAAGTTTTCAATAGCTTTATTTCCTTCTGTCCTCAAATTATTTTTGATTTTAAAAAAGGAGGGTATGTTTCAAGTGACACCATCATAAACGTGGAAAGAGAACCAACAGAATGAGAGAAAATATTTGCAAATCATGTATCTAATTAGGGACTTGCCTCCAGAATACACAAAAAACCATTACAACTCAATAATACAAAGACAAATAACTCAATTTTTAAAACAGGCAAAGGATTTGAATAGATGCTTCTCCAAAGAAAATATATGAACGGCCAATAAGCATATGAAAATACTTGCCACGTTAGTCACTGCATTGGGGAAATGCAAATAAAAATCACATTGAGATACCATTTCACAACCACTAGGATAGCTATAATAAAAAGGACAGACAATAACAAGTGTTGGTGAGGACGTGGAGAAACTGGAACCCTAATACATTACTGGTGGAAATGAAAATGGTGCATGCTTGGGAAACAGTTTGGCAGTTTCTCAAAATGTTCAATATAAAGCTTACCACATTATCCAGCAATTCCACTCCTAGATATATACACAAGAAAAATGAAAACATAACCTCATACAAAAACTTATACATGAATGTTCACAACAACATTATTCATAGTAGCAAAAAAAATGGAAATAATCCGAATTTCACCAATTAATGATTGGATAAAGTATAATGTATTTCTACAATGGAACAGTATTTAGCAATTAAAAGGAATGATGCACTGATATGAGCTACAACATGGATGAACTTCAAAAACATTATACTAAAAGAAAGAAGTCAGTTACAACAGATCATATATTGTATGATTCTATTTATATGAAGGCTTTGGAATAGGCAAATTTATAGAAATACTAAATAGATTATTGGCTGCCTAGAGCTAGAGGTGGGGAGTTGGGAGGATGGGAAGTGACTGCCTATGAGGTTTCTATTTGGGTGATGAAACTGTTCTAAAATTAGATTATAGTGATGGTTGTAAAACTTTATACTAAAAACCATCGAATTGTACACTTTAAATAAGTAAATTTATGGTATGTAGATTATATTTCAATAAAACTGTTAAAAAAGGGAACCAGGAGGATGGAATAATAAATTCTATTTCTTGATGCCTTTAAAAACAGATCTGTAAGACTATGCTCAGATCTTTTATGACTTGAAAAACCTGTTTCCATGTTTAGATCTAATAGTAAACAAGACATAAAAATAGTGTCACTGAGGGAACTGAGGTCCCGAAGACAGTAAAAAAAAAAAAAGTGTTTTAGTAAAATGTGTGCGCTAAAAGATCCACAGTTTATAGGTCTGTGTAAAGGTCTTAGCAAACAACGGACAAGTATTTCTTCACGGAACCAAAGGTTCAATGAAAGCCGTTTTGTAAAAACAGCAGCGTTCCCAAGAGCGTAAGAATCTCAGGCTGACAGACCTTAAGATCTGCTCCTCCCATAATTTACAAGCTTTCAGAGCATGATCAGTAATAGGCAAAAAGAGAGAGGCAAAAGTACTGAAGGTCCAGCTCCCTACACGTGGGATAGCTGTTGCGGCGCGGCAAGCTGAGGCTTTTGGGGGGAGACCACCCCTTTCCCAGGTTCGGCGGCGCACGCACCGCAGCGCACTGGCCCAGCGCGCTAGCCAAGCCCCCTGAGTTCCTCCGCCGCTCCCCGCCGTCCGGGACCATCTGGGTCAGGGGTCACAGGTCGGAGGTCGGGAGCGCGCCGCAGCCGCAGACAAATCTGTAGGGCGCCAAAACCCACCCCAACCACCCCAGGCAGAGACTGCCTGTCCTGAGGTCTCTGTCTCGCGCAGGCCATGCCTCGCAACGAACGTCCCCGGGACTCAAGGCGCAGGGCCGCCAACGTCCCCCGGGGCCCTTGCGCCCGGGATGGCAGGGTCCGCGCGCGCAGCCCTCCTCTCTTTCGGCGCCTCTTGGCGGGCTCCTACCTTTCTCCACCACCACTTCCAGGAGATTCGGGTCGCCCATCTTCGCCAGCTCGTTAATGACACTGATGCCCGCGTGTGGTGGAGCCCTGGGGCAGACACTGAATCTGATCTTGGGCCGCCGGGATTGCCGCCGATCCGTGAAGAGGTCGGCCGTCCCGGCGTAGGCCTCCTCGTCTTCGCCCTCCTCGGACTCCACCGTCCTTGTGCCCCTCCGCCAGGTGGGGTTCCTCTCCAGCGGGCACTTCCTCTCGACCTCGTTCTCCTCCACCTGCTCCGCGACCTTGGCCCTGCGCTGCACTACTTTGTCCCGGTAGCGCTCTTTGGTGTCCTTCCAGTATTTCTCCGAGAACCTGTTCTGGTGCCTGTACGAGTACCTCTCCTTCTCCCTGCGCTGGCCCCAGTCCTTTCTACGCTTGCCTTTGTACTGCTTTCCCCGCCTCTCTCGCCCTAGACCCGCGGGCGCCCCACCCTGAGGGACCGCCGTCTGCCCGCCCCCGGGCTTGGCTGGCTCGGTACCGGCCCCCTCTTCTCCGCTCTGGCTGTCTGCGCCCCCGGGCCCCGGCTCCGCCGCCTGCCGGCCCTCTTCAGGGCCCGCCTCCCGCCCCTCCTCCGGACCCGCCGCCTCCTGCCCCTCTTCGGGGCCGGCCAGCTCCCTTCCCAACAGGCTTCCCAGGTCCCATTCTGTCGGGTCGCCCCCTGCCCTGGACTCCTGGTTCTCCGAGGCTGCCGCCTCCCTTTCACCCGCACCCTCCTCCTCCGATCCCCACTGGTGGGCCAAATGCTCCCTCAGCCAGTTGTCCTGGTCCTCATCCATCGCTGGGCCCTTCGCCCACCCGGGGGTGCCACTCGGAGAGAACCTCCTCTCAGTTCGAGAGTTATTTTTTGTCGGGTGAGAAAAAGTTCGTCTCCTTAAGGAATCTCTCCCCCTTTAAGGCCAGCGCGTGGCAGGGGTTCTCCAAGGTTCTGGCAGCCCCTTCCCTCTGGCTCTGGCACGTGGGTATTAACTTTTCTCCCAGCACTGCCTACTGCCTGCATGCCGAACAGGATCTCTGTCTTGTACAGCTGGTGGAAAGGTCAAACCTTGAGGTCTGAGTTCCCAGTCAGCCTCTGCCCCTTAAACGTTGAGTAATGTGGAGCAAGTTTCTATAAAGTTCAGTTTCCACATGTTGAAATGAGAATGATAATAGTACCCACCTTCTAGGGGTGTTGTGAGGAGCACAGTGTAGAGGGGTTGGCACGGAATGTGTTAAAAATTTGTCTGCTATTGAAGTTAGCCCGTATTACCTTGATTCCTGTTCCACCTCAAAGGGTTGCTTAGTGCCGGCTCCGGGCAGTCTCACTCTTCACAGGCCTCATTCAGTTAGTTCTACGTTTTTGAGACCTTATGAACTGCCAACTCCGCAATACTAGAAATTTAAGAAGAATGGGAGAAAAATTGATGACTGGTGCTGACCTAAAGGTGCGATAGAGGTCTGAGTGACCACCTCGAGAGTGCTGAGAGGGAGGAACTTTGAGTTTGAGGCAGGGATGAGGTGATTTGAGAATAAGGATGAGATGACCAAAGAAGATGAGACTTTTCTTCATTTTTCTGCTACTGTATTTTTTCCCCATTCTATTGACATCTTAGTATGGAGAATCATCTTTTACAGATGAGGAAACAGGCCTAGAGAGAAGTGTTTTCGTGAAGGTCACGATTAACTATGAAACTGGAGATCACTCCTTTTCCCTATACTTTGCTATCTTTTCCCTGCTTAAACCTCTAGGAAAATATGATTTGTGGTCAAGTGATTCAAGACTGTAGGTGATTCTTTATTTGATGTATTTTGGAATTGTGTTTGAAAGGTTAATAGACATAAGTCAAGCAATAGACTTAAACATGTAATTGTAATAAATGACTAATTATGATAGAAGTGTTTGGTATTTATCTCTTGATTATTAATACTTGTTTAGTTCTAATAAAATTTCTACAACATGAATGTTTTTTCAAGTATTTCTGGTATGTCAGGTATTCTGCTAGGTACTGTGGTTATTGTGAGTAAACAGACGGTTTGAATCTTTGCTTTACGTTGCATAGGTTAAAATGAAGACAATAAAATTATTTTTCTATAGTTTTAGTAATTCCCTGTTTCATATTTCTTTTTTCTGCACTGTATTTGAAATGATCTGTATGAGAAGACATTACACGTTGATGATTTTGCCCAAAATTAAATGGAATTTTTGATGCTGAATTTGCTTATAGTTTATAAACATCCTTTAAATTATGTTAACAAAGAGTTGAAAACTGGTAGTGTTCTTTTGATAAAGGTCTGTATCTTATGCACACCTTTTTAGATCTGGAGAAATAATCTCTGTATTCATATCACTGAAATGGTTTTATGTTTTATGTGTCTTATCTATCCATAATTTTAGGATTTATCTATTTCCTCCATCACTACACCCTGCCTCTTTGGACACAGTTTTCAATCATACATTTCCAGAATTATGTTCTGAGTAATTTATACCTGTTCCTGTAATGTATTAATAATGGAACACACAGTAAAGTATTGGATTGGGACCCAAAAGTTTTCTCTTTATAACCCTCTGAAGGATTTCAGCCTCTGTTTCAATTATTACAAGCATCTAGTAGCACCTTTTATTATTTGTCTTTTATATCTTATACTAAGGGTGACATGCTAAAATATTTAAATAGTTATATAAATACATCTGTAAAGATATAAATGGTGATACTTTGGAAACTAAACTGGCAACTGGCACCTTGGAATACTCGTTTGTCTAGCGATGTATAAAAGTATAAATTCGTTATAGGAAAGTCACCTTAGAACGTCAGTTCTAGAAAGTCAGTATAAAGTGTGAGAAAAAAAGCCTGAACTGTATGTAAACTAAATGTGTACACTTAAGCAACACCTACATGTGATTTTGTTTTTTATTCTAGAAACCCGATCAAATCAATGGACTTAAACCGAAGAGCACCAGTTCATGAGCTAGACCCTGAAGGCCAAAACAGATCTTGAGAAGTCATCTAATGAATCCATCTCCCTTCTGGTATTTAACACAAGGATATGGCATCTCCGGTCTGTGATCTGAATTAGTTTGCTTTTTTGATTTCTCTATATATCAAAATCTTGACTCCTAGGATAAGTTTCCTCCTTTCAGACTACTTATCATGCAGTGGTTTTCTTAACCCCTAAAAATTTCATTTATTACATGTATTTTGAACATCTTTGTAGTCCATATAAAATAGCATATTCCAATGTATGAGGCTTTGTACCAGGAGTGAAAAGACCTGCATTCTATCCCTGTCTGTGCCCTTTAATAAGGTAGGCAGCACAATGACTCTGGACAGATGACTTGACTTCTTTGAACCCAGGTTGCTACCCTGTAATATAAGGGTCTTACTTGTTTCAGCCATCTTCCAAGGTGGTTGTGGAAGTCAAATAAATCATATCCATAAAAGGACTTTGGAGACAATAAAAATGTAACAAACATGAGGAAGTTTTATTGACTGGAAGAGGTAAAGTAATAGATTTAGCAGTAGGTAGGAATAGTTGTAGGTGTTGTTTCCCCACAAAATACTGCTTTGGCTACTTCTGTGCAATTTGCAGGCACTTTCTGACTCCACAGATTCCCTACTCCCTGGTTTCAGAGGATAGATCAAGTCTCTTTACTTGCAAAATTGATAACTTTGAATCCTGACGTTTTTAGGCCCTCGACCTTTACAATAAGCCCTAGTCCTCTTTACTAGCACCTTAATATCTGCCTACCATCTTGCATTCTTTCCTCACTTTCCAGGCTGATGTCTGGAACCATAGTGTTCATTAGAAAAACGGGTCTGATACTTAGCACCCCCATACATGCTTGGTATTTACCAATCTAAATGCCTAGGATGGCATGTCCCCTCTGCCTTGAAACTAGAAAAATGGCATTGATTCTCAGACTAAAGAGATCATGGGCAACTGTCTCAGCAGTAGATAAGAAACAAGGAAGCATTATTCTTACCTATACCTACTTATGACAGCAACTGAGGTTACAAATGACACTCTTCTGCTGACAATCTTTTGAAGGCTTTCTATCACACAGAAGGAAAAATCCAAATACATTTCTTGTCAATAGAATTGCAAAAGCTGTATTTACAAGATGCGGGCCTGGCTAAATTTCCATTATTATTTCCTACCTCTTTCTCCCCCTCTACGCTCCACCATGCTGTCTTATTGCTGTTCCTCAAACAAGCACTTTCTCATCCCAGGGCCTTTGCACTTGCTGTTCCCCTCCTCCTCCTAAAAGTCTTCACACAGATGCCTGATGGATAACTCTTTTACTTCATTCAGGTTTCCAAGCATGTGTCACTTCTTTGGAAAGAACTATGGTGACCACCCTAAGGTAACAACCTCACATCACTATCCACTTTGTGTTGTTTGTCTTCATAGCAGTTATTAATTTCTGACTTTTTACATTTGTTTGTTTATGTATATTTAGCAGTACATAAGCCCCATAAAGACCAAAGTTTTCGGTTCTCTTTGTTCTATCTGTGGCACCTAGAATGGTACCTGACACAGAAAGTTTCTGTATAAATATTTGTTAAATGAATGATTTGACCAAGGTCTATCATCAAATTTCCTATTGCCCGAGTCCAGCCAGTAGTAGACTTCTCCAATAACCTTTGCCTTCAAGCAGCTGGGAGAGTAATAGTATTATATACTTGAAGTGGCCAAGTGCCATTCTGAGAACTAATTTTCTAATTCTAAACAAAGTGTAAATTGTATTTAAAGAAACTACTAGATAACTAGAGTCAGAGAGACAGTAATTCAGGAATTTACCTTACCATCTTAGCATCAACCTCTTGACTTCACTCTGAAGATAGGTGCTGGGCCTTTGGCAAGCAATGGCAATAAATAACAAGAAGAGGTGAGCTAAGATATATATCTCTTTTAGTGCTACTATAATATAGTCCTGTATTAACAAGTGTCTTTTAGTATAATCTCATCCTCTTTTTTAAATGACAGATGTTAAGATTGTTATTTTTCTTTGGCATACATATAAACAGAAGCCAAAAATGAATTCAAATGCTCTATATTGGCTATATTAAATCCTGTAGTAAGATCTGGACTTTGGGCCCCAAGAGGATACACCTATATTACAATTTCTGTGTTTTACAGATAAATTTTTTCATCAAGGAGTCTACACCCACTGGCTGTGTATTTTCTTTGCCGTCAAATTTTGTTTCAAATCTTACCATGCCACTGAAAGAAACTGTTCACTCAGTGGTCATCCTTCACCATCCTGCATCAGTCATTAAATCCAGTGGCTCTTTCCAAACCTTTGGTAATGGCTTTCAAGACCTGCACCACTCTGAGCCTCCTCCCATAACTGACTTTTCCACTCTTTAGGCAGTATGATGCAAAAGAAAGGGCATGGACATTAAAGTCAGACCATTCTGGATCAGGCAAATCTGTCCCAGTTTTGAATCTTCATTCAGCCACTAAGTGGCTGTGTAACCTTGAGTTAGTGGGTTAACTTCTCTAAACCTTAGTTTCCTAACTAATATGATGAAAAACAATCATATCCACCAAATGGTGTGATTATGAAAACTAAATAATAATGTTGTCTTTGGCACATAGTAACATTAAATGAATGTTAGTTTTCAACTTTCTTTTCTACCTTCTGAAATTTCCTTGGCTTTTTTGCCTTCTTTCACCAGTCTCCCTTGTTATTCTCATTTATCTTTTCCATTAACTGTCACTGTTTTGAAACTCTTATTCAAATATTCAGCAACACTTCTCATTGAAAAATTGTTACTTACAAAATCTGTAAGTCAGTTATATGTTCTAATATTATCCTAATTTGAACAAAACTATGGCTAAACGAATCTTCCCTCAAACTAGTTCAACTTCCCAATTTTACTTCTTTCAAAATCACCAAGATTGTCTCTAGTTAGTGATTAATAATTATGATAGCTGCTATTATTTGAATATTTGCCATATATCAATCAATGTTGCCTTGCTTATTCTACTACTCTGAATTCTCGTGATATGAAGTGGACACTCATCCCCAGACTCCTCTTATCTACTGCACTACTTGGCTCACCCCTTTTTTTAAAAAAAACAAATTTATTGAAATATAATATATAATTGGATCTGTTTTATATTGCTATAATAGAATACCTGAGTCTGGGTAATGTATAAAGAAAAGAGGTATATTTGGCTCATGATTCTGGTGGCTGGAAGGTCCAAAATAGGGCAACCGCATCTGGTGAGGGATTTAATCCTGCTTCAACTCACAGCAGAAAGTGGAAGAGCAAACGTGTGCAAAGAGATCACGTGGTGAAAGAAGCAAGAGAGAGAAACTGAGGAAGCCAGACTCTTTAACAACCCTCTCATGGGAACTAATTCATTCCTGCAAGAGCAAGAACTCACTCCTGGGGGAGGGCATTAATCTATTCATACAAGATCTGGTCCCATAACCCAAGCAACTCCCACTAGGTGCACCTCCTAACACTGCTACATTAGGGATCAAACTTCAAAATGAAAGTTGGCAGGGATGAACCACATCTAAGCTATAGCAATATTGATAATTACATTAATAATTAAATTCACCAGTGTGCAACTGGATAAGTTTTGTGACAGGTACAGTTAGGTACTTGTGTAACCATCACCACATTCAGGATATTGAACATTTCCAAAAGCTGCCCTAACTACCTTTTCAGTCAATCACCTCATTCCATTCACCAGCCCCTGCAACCACTGATGTGCTCTCTGTCACCATAGCTTTATGGATATTTTACTCCAGTTTTCACTGTATCAGTTAGTTGTAAACACATGTAATTTGACTGGACTTCACCTTAGCTCTGTTGGGCATCTTGTGCTTTCTGCTCCAGGGCTCTTCCACCACCACAATGTGGGTTTCCTGTGCTTGTCCCCTGCTTTATTTTGACACACTTGTAAACCTTTAAGTAGGAAGAAGTTAGCACAGCATGGGGTAACTCTAAACAATTGGAGATGATGGATAAATATTTCCCTCTTCCAATTTGGAGGGACAATTTTGAGATACATTTTGTGCAGTTCTTCAGGGGTTCCCCAGAGGAACCAACCCTTATTTGCTCATAGTGGTGGCCAGCTCGATAGTGTTTCTCTCATTGGCTCTCCTTCCTATGAAGTCCCCCACCTCAGCTCCTCTTCCTGGGGATCATTTTCCAAAATAATCTTCCTGTACACAAGTCTTATCTCAGGCTCTGCTATTAGGGGAAATCCAAGATAAAACAACATTATTAGTATATCCCTTTAAAAAATCATTTAGGACACTGAGGCTAAAAGAGGATAAATAACTGCCCAGAATTGCCTCACTGTGAAAAGACAGAGCAAGAGCTTGGATTCAGGACAGGCTAACTTCACTACTCATGTTCTTAATCAACATTTTGCTTTTTAAGGGGGAGACAAGTCAGCTTTGATTTTTATCCAGTGTTTTAATACTATATTTATACTACCAGTTTCTATCATTTCTTCTTTCAAAATATCTCAGTCATCAGGTATTGAAAATGATTTCATCTAGCCAGAAACTACAGTGAGTAATTTTTTGGGAAACATTCAAAATTCATTGCTGCTTCTCCTTTCCTACTGATACCACTTTAGTGCCTCCCTTTTTGATCCCTACAACAGCCTGTTTAGTTGATTTTCTTTTTTCCAACAAGGCAGTGTTGTTTAATGGAAAGTGTATTGGCTTGATGAATTGATTTCAGATCCTACCTCTCTCATTTTCTGACTGTGTAATATTTGATAAGTCTCTTAGCCTCTCTGAGCCTCGGTTTCTTTACTTGTAAAATGAAAAAAATAATTCCTGTTTTTTGGTGGATTAAATGTAATAATTAGTGTCCTCATTTGTTCAAATATGAAACTATGGGATGCTATTTAAATTTTATTCTATTTGTTGTTAAGTTGATTGTAAGTCATAGAGTTTCAGAGAAGTTGGAGCATTTTATTGTTAAATGTATATTCATTCCTTTAATTTTTTAAAAGGATTTATTTTTGTTAGTCTGTAACCTATGACACAAACCCAATGATTTCTGAACTTTAAATGAAGTACATGACGTATAATCATGTCAATACAAATGTCGCTTGAAACAATGGAAGGAACTCTTAAGAGCCAAAGGACTCACAAAGTGATTTAAGTGCTCCATTAAGCAGTATTCCTATGACCTTTAGTGCTGCAGCAATGAGCACTAAAACTTCTGAGAAACAATAGGTTCCCCTTAATAAATGATTTAATGCTTGAATTCAAATATGATGTTGGCCAATTCTCATTCCCTAAAATATATTATACCCACTGCTAAAATTCTAAAAGGATCCTTAAAACTTGGGTTATTCAGAATGCCAAACTTGACTGAAATGCAGGAGGTTCAAGTTAGTGAAAGTATACCATTTATGTAAACTAAAATTAGTCAGACATTTTATAAAATATGTTTATGAAAACATAGTCTGCTTGGAAAGTATCTAATTTATGTATAATTTCAACCATCAGTACAAAGAGAATGAAATTAAAGAGTTTCATTGGTCAGTGGTTACATCTTGGGTTTTAGCCTCTTAATTAAATCATCCTTTGTGTGCTCCACCCAGAGCTACATGGTTGTTTTAAGGAGAAAGTTGTTAACCACATTCTTTATTTAGTTACCCCAAGCTGGGTACTTATTTGTAAGCAAGCAGGCTGTCCCAGAGAGAATGAACCCACCCTACTTAATTACATATTTGCTTTACATTGGACAGATGGCTCTAATCCAGAATTGCCAGAAAAGTCATCTTCAAAGACAAAGAATTGGGAATCTGTAAAATAAATACAAGCTGCTTCTAAAATTAACTGTCACCATCCACTTCAGTGAAGTCAGAAAAGGCCTGCCGATGAACCCCAGGGCAGAGTCTGAAGGACCAGCACTTGTCCTGGCAGGATGTTTAGACAGAAAGAACTGATGGGCACTGTGAAAATACTTTACATCTTTACATATTTAATTATTTGTTTGCTATTCTCTTTGCCATTGCTCTGTGAAGACAGGAAACATGTCTCTTTTACTTATCCCTGCATTTACTAGAGACAAGCACAAGGCATGGCATACGAACATTCATTGGTTGATGGCTAGTTGAATCTCTCCTTCGTCGTTTTGCTCTCTGAGAGTTTCTTTTGTGATTGTCTAATCTCCCCAACAAGATTGTTGTTATATGAGAGCAGACTCCATATCCAGTATTTCTCTAAAATTCTTTCGAATGGTCTTCTGCTCAAATCAGTGTCAATACTTGTGGAATATTAAGCTGTGAATTTGGAAAAGAAAGTAGAAGAAAAGATAGGGAAAAAAGTGTTAGTAAAGAGTTGTGATTATTTCTGCACGGAGTATTTCTAAGTATACATTGAACTATATGGAATTGCGAAATTTGACCATTTTTGGCCTATTCCATATCAATTTTCTATGACTCCATCTAACTACCAAAGAATGAGAAAGGTTAAGAACCAAAAGAAAAAAAAAGGCACTTGGAGTGGACAAATTAGAGTTTAAATCATAGCTCTGCCACTTACTGCTTTATAATCTTGCACAAGCTTCCAGTTCTTTTTGGACTTCAGTTTCCTCAGTCATGAAATGGGCATAATATCCTTTTGGAGGGTTGTTTGGAGGATTAGATGGACTGGGAGCTCTGAAATCTTTAGCCCATTATAGATACTCCACCTCCCAATCATCTTGTGCAAGTATCTTAACATTTCCTTCTCTCAATCTGCTTATCTGCAAAACAGACAATGTAAGTATTATAGAGTGTTATAAAAAAAACTTAATGGATTTCATTATATTATTTAATCACCTCCAATAATGCTGCTAGGGTGGAAACTTACTAGGTGCTCACAGTGGGTAGGAGAAAGAATTCTCACACAGAATTTAGGGTAGAAAGAAGTATAAAGTTTATTTATTGTCCCAAGAAAGAAAGAAAGAAAGAGTTAGAGATGGAGAGAGAAAGAGAAGGAAGGAGTGGCCATGGCACAGAGAGAAAGGAGGAAAATCGGCTGGTGTTTTAAAGAGTAAAGATGGCTTTTTTTCCTCTGTTTTTGCAAACTGATAACAGGAGCAACTACAGAGTGGCAGTGTTTGCTTTTTCTATTATTTTTTTTCCTTTTCTCTGTGAAGTCAGTTTATCTGAGTCCTTGAAATGTGTTTCTTGCAGGAACTGAGGCAGAGAATTGGAGCAGAGAACTTACACCCCTACCATCTGCTTAGAGCTCTTCAAGGCTGAGAAAACAAGTCTTAGAGATAACTTAATTAGACCTTAGGTGTTTTAATTAAACAAAACAAAGGGGGTTGTTGGGAGGTTTTTTTTTTTTTTTTTCCAAAGGGGCAATTATGTGCTGTGAGTTTATTTCTCTTACTTTCTGTTCAGTAGTTTATTTTTCTCTGTTAGATAGGTTATTAGTAAGACCACCTTTCAAATGTTGTGAGGTAGATATTATCATTATTGTTTTTCCCATTTTACAGATAAGGAAACTTAAGTGTGGCTCAGAGCTCATACTCATGACTACTACATTATAGTGTACTATATTATACTATAGGTTTTACAGTGGCTAAAAATCCAATTTGTATAAAAATTTATAGTCCTTCAGACAACAGAATATGGAGCTAGTGTAGGAGATAGAAAAATGAATAGGTTGTGCTTGTAAGAGAGAGACTGAGAGAAGGAGAGGCTAAAGATGTCTGTGTCTAGCTTGGGTCATACATTTTTCTTCTCTTCTCATGAATGAGAGACTAGTATTTGCCATACTTCATAAATCTTTGCATGCCTATCCTTCATTTGGTAGAAGCAGAGTTTGCAGATACGCTCACACTATAAGTTTAGCCATTTTGAATAAAGTAAGGGATAGTACAAGAATATGTATTATTTTCTTTGTATTTAAGGATCTTCCTCTTAATCATTTTCATCAGGCAATTTCATTTCTGACTTTGGTAGTGTTCTAAGGACTTTAACATATTAGCTCATTTAATTCTTATGACAACTTCTTATGATAGATTCTATCCCCTTTCTTTTTCAGATGAGGAAACTGAGGCACAGAGGATTTTAGTAACTTCCCCAAGATCGCACAGCTGGTAAGTGGTGGACCAAGATTCTCACAGAGATAACTAGGCCCCAGAGATCATGCTATTACTCTCTGTGCTATTTTGCCCCCTAATTATCTATTAATTTTATACGTTATTTGCTGAAAACTCTTACTACCTAGCAGATGTGTTCCTATGCCTAAGTTATTACAGTTAATGTTATAGAAATACTCCTGGGGTTGCCCTGACAAAGATAATTCTCTAACTGCCTCTAATTGCACTATTACAGTTTCATTCATTTGTATCACAAGTTACCTCCTTTAAGATGAATATGGGGGGTAAGAATATAAGGCTGGGCAAGGGTCCAAGAGTTGGGAAGAAGAAGGAAAATTAATCCTGGAGTATTGGGGAACTGCTGGGAGGTCAGGACTGGATTTGGTACCTCAGTAAGAAGAAGGCAGAGGGGGAAAAAACAAACTTCTCTATCAGGTTAAGCAGTCACAATAGTAATATGGTTAATATGAGTCTCAGTTTGTGAGTGATGAAGCTGAGGATCAGAGAAGTTAAGGATTGGCCCATGGTCACACAGCTGGTAAGAGACAGAGTGTGGATTAGAAATTGTGTCTGACCCCATATTTAAGTGCTATATCTTCTATTACTCCAGAAACCTTCTAGGGAAGGGGAGAGGTGGGTGAGGAGGTATATCTAAAATCCTGAAAGGGAAAATAGAAGAGTATGAAGAAAAATAAACCCCTTTCTAATTTTGTAAAGTTGCCTTGCATTTTGACTTTTTATTCATATTCTTTTATTATTAATATAAATTGATGTCAACTTGTATTCCCCTATATTCTTCTTTACTTGAAAAGATTTTATTGATTGACTATAATGTGCAAAGCACCGTACTTAGTGCTATGTATGTCTGCAGTTGGCAGTATGAGATGGGATGGGGGTGGGGAATAAACATTTTATCCTCCTAAACCTTCAGGAATTTATGATCTGGTTAGAGACATAATATGCACATTTTCTCCTGTATTAAGCCCAAATTTTTGAACCTGGCATGCAAAGTTCTTCCCACTTGAACCACAGCCTTTCTTATTGCCCTCAAAAATCTCCTTCTCCTCACCTTGACTTCATCTGACAATTGTCCAGGAACACCCAACTACTCACTGATGCCTTGGTGTCTTGGAAAATGTAGTTTTGGGAATGCTTCCTTCAGTTGGGGGCATTCCCCTTTCTTCTAACATAGAAGCTGTTGCGTCAACAGCTAAGGAGTGGTCAGTCATGTGACCTAGACTTTGCCAATTAAATGCTCCCATTTAGGTCTTTGAAACTGGAGCAAATGACACAAAAATAAAAGATCAGAATACATTCACCATGGTGGTAGGTGAAATCTAACAGAGGTGCAAGCTCAGTCATGGCACAATGGTTGTAGCAATATCTGGGATGGCACGTGTCCTGGCTAGACCATTTCTAGCCATAACATAGTAATTGTGTGTCCCATTTCTGGGCCCTTTGCAACTACTTTGCTTCCTCTCTCTTTCCCAAGTCTGGCCCTCTTATTAAATGCTGAATCTCCGAGGCCTAACAGTCCTTCCCCAAATCCCCCTCTGTGCTGCAACCAAAGCTAGCTAATTGTTCTCTGTCTTCAAACTGTGAAACCTTTTCTGAAGCATTTTCTGGTATCCTCACTCTGAATTAACTATTTCCTTCTTTGTGAAACATGCTAGTTACTATGTCGAGTACATTTAAAAATACAGATTAATGATTTGTAAGAATGTTAATCTGTAAGAGTAAACTTTAGTATAGTCCTTTTATAGTACAGGGAAAGTATAAGGTCCTTTTATAGTATAGGGAAAAGATATACTGAGGACTTAACTAGTGAAAGTTTGTTGTAAGTATGTAAAAAGTGATCTTCTTGGGTATTCTATCATTTTTCTCTTTCTCTTCCTCTTTTACCTCTTCATTTATTCATTTAAGAATTACCAGTGAGCATCTTCACTGTCGCTTGGCATTGTTCTTGGTTCTGGGGACACAAGAGAAAAGACAAATAAGGTCTTTATTCTAATGCAAGTTCTGTTTTAGTGCCTGGGGAGAGAAAATAAACAGCTAAAAAAATAAAAAATGATCATTTCAAAGAGTTATAGGAACAACATCGGAGTTAATATCATAGAAAATTATTGGCTTGGAGGCATGAGAGAGATTATTTTACATATAGCTTGTATACGGAGACCTAGGAAGTCTTCTTGGGAAGATGATGTTTAAGCTGAGGCCTGAATGATAATAAGCTAATCTTGCAAAGAATTGAGGGGAGAGTAATCTAGGGAGAGGAAGAAGCACACACGAAGGCTCTGAGGTGGGAATGAGCATGGTATGCTTAAGTCCAGGGCAAGAGACCAGTGTGAGGGGAATGTCATAAGGTAGGAGAGGAAGAGCAGAAAGTGGGGGCCCTTCTATATAGGGCCTAATGGGTCATCGTGAAATTCTTAAATTTTACTATTTCATTTTTCGTAGAACACCCTCCCTCCCATTCTGTGTCTCCATATTTTATCTTTCCTAATTCAAAAGAATCTAATGAAATAGATTACTGTTGCAGTAGTTGCTTGCATTAATTAAGAGAATGCTTACTTCTCTGACAGACAATCCCGAAAATCGTGGTTGCTTAATGCTGAGTGAGAGAAAAGTGTATTGCTTACTCTGCTGAATTCCAAAATGATGTTCCCAACCGGTGTGGGGAGGCTTTATTTTACTCATTCAGGGACCCAAACTGATGAAAGATTCACCATTATCAATACATGGCTTTGAAGTTTTCCCTGAATGTAGAAACCGAGTTTAGAGGTGGATTAGGGAGTGTGCGGAGCGAGGTGAATGTACGATCTCAGGGTAGGGTTTGATAGGCCAACTGGAATTGATATGCAGCACTTCTTTTCACATCCCTTTGGATAGAATTTAGTCACATCACCCCACCAAACTGCAAAGGAGACTGGAAAATGTGGTCTGAATGATGCCCAGGAAGAATTCATGGCCTGCGTAGTGAACTGCATGAGGCTACCTATCTAGGTAGGTAGCAATGGAACACAGAGTCACTAGCAGGCATTTTGAGACATCCCAACCCATAGAGATGGGAAATGAGTAAAGAAAGAATGCATTTTGAAAAATAAGATTCAAGTAAATATTTTTTCTGGAAAATGAAAATCACTAAAGTTTTGATAATACAAACAACAGAAAATAAAGCTGGCCAAAATTGTCTTGCTTGGTTGAAATGAGCAGAAAATATAGTGATTCTCAACTGAAAGAACATTTCCATAGGGGAGTGTAGTAGGTTGAATGGTGTCTCCTCTAAAAAGATATGCCCAAATCCTAATCCCTGGGACTTGTGAAAGTGACCTTATTTGGAAACAGGATCTTTGCATATATAGCAAAGTTGATATTGATCAACTTGGGATGAGATCATCCTGGATTTAGAGGCTCCTCTACATGGAAACATAAGGCAAAACAAAAAAACAAAATCAAAATAAACAAACAAAAAAACCCACCGGATTCCCACCTTACATTGTCCTCAGTCAGTACTTCCTATGAACTCCCTCATCCCTCTCCCCAGCAAAGTGTCTCCCTTGCTATTTGCAGAAATCCTCAAAGAGCATCTGTAAAACATGCTTAAAAGTTCATCTCCCACTTCAGCCACAGCCAGCACTAGCACCTGGCACCTCTTGCTCAGCTCACCCTTGTCATAATCCAGTATCTTCACAGCTAGAAGGGAGAGGACCTCAGCATTCTTGTGACAATACACATATCCACAAGTTAAAGCTACTGACGTCCCTGGAGACCAAAAGAGGGTATTATAAGGAAGGGAGGGGAATGATTATCTCCCTCCCTTTCTGGCAACCGAGCCCCATAGTGGCCGTGCCAGTTCTTAGATTCTCATTAAGCTCCCTCATGTCAGAGGCCCTGTCATGCTCTGGTCCTAGTTCCTGTCTCCGCCATGATCTCTCACAAATCTAAGGGGCTTTGTAGACAGCAAACATGATCCCATTGCCTTTACTCTCTCCATCTCTGCCATAGCCTTGGGACCTTTTACAAAAAAAAAAAAAAAATCAAATCCTCATTCCTCAGCCAAAGCAAAATCCCCATATTTAGCAATTTGTATAAAGAGAACTCTTGTAAATAGGGGGAAATGTCACCTACCCACACACAGCTCCATTCCAGGAAACCCAGCCATTGCATAAGGAAAAAGTAGAAAGAAAGGAAAGGGTTTGCTGTGGTTTGGATATGGTTTGTCCCCACCAAGCCTCATGTTGAGCTTTAGTCACCAGTGCAGCAGTGTGGGGAGATGGAGCCCCCTGGGGAGTGTTTGGTTGGTGGGGATGGGTCCCTCAAGAATTGATTAGTGCTGGCTCCAGGGAGTGAGTGAGTTCTCGCTCTCGGGAATAGATTAGTTCCCACCAAAGAGGGTCGTTAAAGCAAGATTTCTCCTCCTGTTTGGCTCCTCTTTGCACATGCGCACTTCCCCTTCTGCTTTTCTGCCACAAGTTGAGTGAGCAAGAGACCCTCACCAGAAACTGGACAGATGCCTGTGCCATGCTCTTGGATTTTCCTGTGACCGGAATCTTGAGCCAAATAAACCTCTCTTCTTTATAAATTCCCCAGACTCAGGTAATATTTTATGACAACACTAAGTGACTAAGACAGGACTGTGCGTTTGAGCAAGCATACAGTTCAGAGAAAGAGAGCTCTGCCCAGGGCCAGTCCTGTCGTGCTGATGAGCCATCAAAGACTCCAGAATTGTACTCCAGCTTTTGTGTGACTTGTTATTATTTCCAATGCCTAGGGGAAGTCTGCATCTCCAAGTCATGGTGGAATATTAGTTTAGGAGAAGTTTATAAGATGTAGCTACTGGGCGTTGGCTCAATTCAATCACAGGATTTGGATGGAGAATGAAAAGAATGAAATCTGGTGGTTGCATTAGCCCGGTAAAAGAGGTGTCAGGAAAGTTGCTAGCCCTGACTTAGATCTTGTCATTTTGTACCTTGAGAGGCTAAAACCAGGCCTGATGGAAGAGGGATGCCAACTCCAGCTAAGGAAAGGAACCCACAACAATAGCAGAGGAAAAGGACAGTGAATTAAGTTTAAGGAATGAGTTCAAGATCAGAAACAGAGAACAACAACATGTTGGGGAATTAAGCATGATATGTTGCTATGGTTTGAATGTTTGTGTCCCTCCCCAAATTCATGTTGACCTTTTAATCCCCAGTGCAATAGTTTTAAGAGGTGGAATCTTTAGGAGGTGATTAGACCATGAGAGCTCTGCCGTTATGAATGGATTAGTGTCCTTATCAAAGGCCTTGAGGGAAGGACTTTGGTCAGCTTTGTATTTCCATCACGTGAGGACACCTAGACAGTGCCATCTGTAAGGAATGGGCCCTCACTAGACACCGAATTTGCCAGCAACTTGATCTTGGATTTTCCAGACTCCAGAACTGTGAGAAGTAAATTTTTGTTCTTTATAAATTGCCCAGTCTCAGGTATTTTGTTATAGCAGCACAGATGGGCCAAGATATATGTCAAACATATGTAGGTGATATCATATTAGTTTTCTAAGGCTACTGTAACAAAAAAACACTGGGTGGCTTAAACAACAGACATTTATTTTCTCACAGTGCTGGGTAAATACTCTCAACGTGACATTACTGTTGATGTTGAGCCTGATTACCTGGCTGAGGTAGTGTTTGGTAGATTTCTTTAATGTGAGAGTATATAGATAGACAGATATCTACATATATATATATATTTTTTTTTAACCTTCTTTTTGTATTTTATCTTTGGAAGGAAGTCACAAGGCACAGCTTGCACTTGAGTGGGGAATTATGCTCTCACCTCCCTGAAAACAAAGAAACTACATAAATTATTTGAAATTCTGCAGGAGAAATGTGTCTCTTTTTCCTGATTTATTTATTTGACCATTTATTTATATCAGTATGGACTCAGGCATATTTATTTTATACTTTGAGTCATATGATGCTTTTTATTCTCTGAAAAAATAAGCAATGTGAAAAACTAAGGGAAAACATTTCTAGTTTGAAATCAAAATTGAAATGGATTAATAAGCACATAAGGACCTTCAATTTGACTTTTTCAAGTAAGTTAAATTTAACCAAATATAATTGTCTCTGTAAAAAATACTTTTCGAATAACATAGCCACACTGAAGGGGGGGATAAAAGAGCTAACCAGATAACTTTTAAAAAGTATTTTTAAAATCAAATAACTTTCGAACATTGTACTTTGAATATATACTTTTATTCTAAATATAGAAAGACCTATAAATTAATCTTGAACTCTACTTGGTAGGTTTGTATTTCACAGTAGTATGTGTGTAGCAATTCTGAAACTAGTCTCTGTGTATTGCAAGATTGAATGAATGAGTAAAGACACTGATGGTGTTTAGAACCAGGATTTTCACTCTTAGAGAAGGGAAATACAAATATGGTATAGGGTAAGGCTAGGAAGAATGCAGTAGTTTTGAACTGCAATTTTGTAGGGTTTTCCAGAGGAAGGAAAAGTATAAGATGAGCCTGGAACATTTGTGGTACCACAAAGCAAGGACATGCTAAAAGAAAAAAAAAAATAATGAGGGCATGTCAAAAGTACAAGGGGACTGGCCTGAAGGAGTTCCCAGTGGCCAAATCTGGGAAGACTGAAATATCAAAATAAATAATAATAGTAATGGATTATAATCTACTTCCTAAAAGAATAATCTTTGTGTCTATATTGATAATAAATAAATGAATGAATAGATGAGAATGAAAAACTTTTTTCAGAGTGGTAGCATGCTGACTATTAAAAGTAGAAGGAATAATGGTGTTAGAAAGTCACCAACTTGTGATTATCATAGTAATAATTGATTCTGGCATGAAATATCAAAGGATGATAATACTACAGTGTAAATTGTGATGAGGAACAGAGCGTAGACATCATCTGAAAGCATCTTCCCAAAATTATATATCTGTCACCAAAAATGAGACATCCGATGTGATTCACTGATGAGAAAACATCACTTCGTTAATATCCTAGACAAAAAATGTATAATCTGAATTGAATTATAAGAACACAAATACAAATTGTTGAAAGACCTTCTACAAAATAACTGGCTTGTGTTCTTTAAAAAAAAGTCAGTCACTAGAGATAAAGAAAGCCTAAAGGACTGTTCCATAATAGAAACTAAGGAGAAATGACAAAGAAATGTGTCATGTAATACTAAATTGGTTTACTGCATAAAGAAAAATTATATAAAGGAAATTATTAGTATAGAGGTGAAATTTGAATATGGACTGTATATTAAATAATAGCAGAGAATTCACTGCAGTAGAATTTCTAATGGCCCAAAATTTTAAGAAAACGTACGTTTAGCTTCAAAAATAATCAAGCAATATAATATAAAACCAAAACAAAATCAAAATTATATAATTTAATGCTGTTAAGAGTAGAGCAAAATGGGTGCTTTTGTAAACCACTCGTGTATGTGGATGAATATTTAGATAGATAGATAGATAGCCATATATCTTTTAATCTGCAAATTTTCAGCTCTTTAAACCTACTCTAGTAAGAGTCGATTTTACCATTCTTGCATCTTTTTGGAAAATTAGATTTTTTTCAAAATAAGAGTTAAACATGTTTCTTTTATCTAATTATAAGGTTGACATGTTGCCCATCTAGGAAAAAAAAATGTAAAAGAAAATAAAAAGTATCTGTAATTTTATAAACAAATCTAACTATTGTATATAAAATTTTATTTTTGTTTTTTAAATTTAATATTACATCTTAATGGTATTTTGTAATTTAATAATTTTTGAAGACCTGAATTTTAGTGAAAGCATAACATTCTATGACTATAATGAGATTGTAAGTAAGAATGTACTGTTCTTTTTACTGTACAGCATTAAGTTTATTTCCACTTCTTTACTGTGATTTTTTTTGGCACATATCTCTGTACATCCTTATTTTACACATCTCTGATTATTTGCTTAAGGTAGTTTTAAAGAGAGAAAAAATTTTTTGGTTCAAAAATGTATCTATCTGTTTACCTACCTATTTATCTAAACACATATGTCTTTACATTGCCTTCTGAAAGATCTTTTGCCAATTTAATACTCCTTCCAGTGATGTCTGAGTGCACCTATTTTGCTATGTACTTACCGGTATTATATAGTATAATTTTATTTTTGTTTTATATTACATTACTTGATTACTATTATAGCGGCACATTTTTGCTATTTTGCCATTAGCAATTATGTTATTTTTGTGAATTCTGTTTTCATACTCTTCTCACTTTTTTGTTGGGATTTTGTATATCCATATATATAATATCCATATATATATGGATAAAGCTAGTGTGGTAGCTGGAGATGGAGATAGAAATAAAGGGATAAGGATAGGGAAGACACAGAAGAAGACAGGGAGGGGAGAAAGAGAAAGATAGCAAGGGATAGAGGGGGAGAGAGAGAAGTAATGATATATATGATTTAGATACAGATTTTCCTTCACTTTAAGATTCCTAAGAAAATGATCATTTTTCCAGCTGATTTTCATTACATTCTCCTGATAGTACCATGTTTCTCCAGATTACAATAAATATGCATTCTCCTATCTTGAAGTAGCATATATTCTATTTAGAGAGAGACTCTTTTAAGAACATCTATAGTATATTAATTTAACTTTTCCTCTAGTCCCTCTAGTAAGATCTGTATATGTACGCTTTGCAAAATTTCTGAATTTTTCTTCAGTGTTTAGTGCCCTCTGGTGTTTGCAAAGAAGAGCTAACAATACATTTTGCTTTCAGTTTGTTTTCTATTTATTAGGATTCTTTGGCATAGATGAATTGTATCTATACAGATTGAACTAATGCTTGGATATTTTCAAATTTACTTCAGAAATAAAAATGAATGTTATTTGGGAAGAGTTTCACATTAAAATATATCTGGTATTTCCATCTGGCAAACAAAGAATAAAAATTCCCAGGGAAACATAGTTATCAGAGTGACCCTCCTTTATAAAGTCAGAAAATGAAATATTCACATAAATTATGTGGAGTCCACTTCTTGATAGTGTAACAAATATTGTGAGAACAAAAGCAGTACTAGATAAGAGGAACTAACAAGGATAAGAAAGGAGGAGAAGGAAAGAAGCAATTTATTTCTCTTTCTTTCTTCTTAGAGGAGTGCTATATTCTTTCCAGAGGATTTTCCTACTCTTGAGGATTTTTTATTTTTCCCCCTAATATAGAGATTCTTCATTAATAACTTCAACAGTTTTGGCTTATTTTACTTGTTTAACATGGGCTTCACTTTCTTATCTGTGCACTGAGATTTATAAAGTTGAGTAATTTTCAGATCTTTTTGAGGGGAGAGAATAGGAATAGACACTTACCCGAACAAAATATTCAATGAAATTCTACTGTATAACACAGGCAGCATCCCAATTAATCTGGTTAAAGTGAAACAGAGAGCTTGGTGGGTTTTGTTCCCCTTCCCTCTTATTTACCCGCCCCTCTCAGGGGACCTCTAGATCACCTCTGAGACTTCCCAATTTCCTGAGGAATACATTTTTACCAATAAGGGTAGCAAAAGGGAAATTCACAAAATGTCCCCTTCCCATAAGTTGTTAAATGTTACCCTCAAATGTAGAAAGTCGGCTCTCTGTGATTTTGTATTTCAAAACTACCAAAATTTTTTCCATTTATCTATGTACTTAACAAACTAAGTTCTGGGGGTGCAATAAATATATATGTTCCTTATCCTCCATAAATGTATAGTCCTAGAGGGGAGATAAAGATTATGCAATTGCATAAATAAATATAACATTATCAAGGTGATATGTTTAATGAAGGAGACATAAATGTTACCATGAGAGCATACGATCGGAAGATTTGCCCTAGACAGGAGTATTGGGAAAGCCTCCTAGGGGAGGTGATGAATGAAGTGAGGTCTAAAGATAAGTTAGGAGTTATCTGGGCAGAACGTGAAAGTAGGATTATTTCATGAAGAACAAAGGACAAGAAGCAGCATGGCATTTTGATTAATTGAAGTAGGGCAATGTGGGTGTGGGGTGGGGTTGAGAAAACAGGACATATAGAATCTTGTGAGCTACTCAAGGATTTTGACCCAGCAATCCCACTACTGGGTATCTACCCAAAGGAAAAGAAATCATTTTATTAAAGAGACGACTGTACTTGAATGTTTATTGCAGCACAATTTACACTTGCCAAGATGTCAAATCAACCTAAGTTCCCATTATTTCATGAGTGGATTAAGAAAATGTGGTATGTATGTATACACAGACACACACACACACATGCCCCATGGAGTACTACTCAGCCATAAAAAGAAATGAAATAATGTCTTTTATAGCAACTTGGATGGAACTGGAAACTATTGTCCTAAGTCCAATATCTCAGGAATGGAAAAGCAAACACTACACGTACTCTTTAATAATTGAAAGCTAATCGATGAGCACACATGGGCACAGAGATGTAAAGGTCATTGGATTTTGATCCATATCCTAAGAGAAATGGAAAACTACTGAAGTGTTTTGAGCAGAGGTGATTTGATTAGATCCCTGTGGCTATAGGATGGTGAATGTATTGGGTTGGGATGGATAAGAATATGTACAAACATGGGTGTAGTGATAACATGTGGGGAGACTTGCTGTTAGTCTGGTAGAGAGATTATGAGGTTATGGACTAGGGTGTGTCACTGAAGACAGAAAAAATAGATGTCTTCAAGAAATGCTTAAGGGATAAAACTGACTAACGTGGTGATGAATAGGCTATAGGATGTAGGAGATAGGGCAGTATTAAGGATAACCTCTAGATTTTTGTCTTATTCAATTGAATGGATGAGACATGGGCCATCACAAGAAGGGTAAAACTTTCGATGAAAGCAGCAGAGTCATGAGTGTGGTTTGACTATATTATATTTGAAGATTTTGTGGGACAGATTGTCAAGTTGACTATTGCAAATTCATACTTGAAATACAAAGATTGTATCTTAGCTGGAGATACAGATTTGGGAGCCATCTATGTTTAGGTAGCAATGAAGACATGGACATAGATGGTGGTACCAAAGACAAAGTGCAAAGTGACAATATGATAGAGTGTGTAACTGAAGTTGCAAGAGCTTCAACATTAAATGGCTGAGTAGAGAAGGCAAAAGACTTCAAAGTGAGCACCCAGAGCTGTAACCAAATCAAGAAAGTATTACATCGGGGATCCTGGGAAGGAAAGTGTTTCAAGAAAGAAAGAGTGATCGGCAGAGTCAAACAATGTTGAGAATTTAAGTACGATGAGGACTCAAAAATATCTGCTGGATTTAGCAACAGGAGTTTTGGGGTGATCTTCATGAGACCTGGTTCAATATAATGATAGAGGCAAAATTCCAGACTAGAGTAGTCTGAAGAGTAATTTGGAAGTGAGTGGAAATGTTTCTTTATAGAAGTTGAGCCTTAAAGGTAAGAAGAGAGAGAGTCTGTTTACTGGTACAGGGTATACTATTGAGGGAAGGAATTTTATATTTAATTGGGAGAGACTTGTGTATGTTTAAATACCAATAAAAGAATCCAGATAGATCTTCCAATATGTAAGAAAGAAAAGGAATAAAAAAGTTAATCAACAATGCAATTCTCTGGAGAAGAGTGAAGATGGTGAAACTGAAAACATACAGGAAGGTTTTGTCCTTAGATAGGAAGAAAGGGCTGTACTTTACTTTAACCAGGGAGAGGTATTGTTAGATTAGTTATGTATATATGGCAAGTTTAAATATTAATATTTGTTGGCAGGAAAAAGATGTATTTGTGGGAGGTGTGTGTATATGTAATGCTTGTATAATATTTTCTCTGCAAAGTAAATGATGACGTTATCTGCTTAGTTTTCAGAAGGAAAGGGAGAGGTAAGATTTAAGTTTACAGTAGTAGGTCAAAATAATAGAAAGAAAATGGATTCACCAGATAAATGCAGAAGCATGAACTAGTGGTATCAAGAGTATATCAGGGATGATTACCATGAATTTATAGAATATCCAATTTGCTTTCCTCACCTGACTCTCCTTTATTTTATCTTGCTTTTTACCACATACAGTTTAGCTGGACCAAATACAATAAGAAGTAACCATAAAAATCACATTTTATGTCTTTTTCAGACAGTCTTCATGTTGTCCTGCCCATTCACTATGTGTAATAACATTTTGAAATTCCCTGGATCCACTCCTAAAGGAACTGAATATATACAAAGGTGAAACTGTGATCTAACCACTGAGCACATGACACTCTTTAGAACAAGAAAAAAGAGGACACACAAGACCACATGACCACAGAATCTAATGGGGCAGTGATATTTTGATATACTAACCCTTCCTGAGGTTGGGGAAGGATGAAAGAGGCATGGGATGATTTTGCTTTTTTGCTTTCAGAATGCTTAAGGAGGCAAATCTATAATGAGTTGAAGCATGCAAGCCTACACAGATGAAAATGTTGTTGTATAGAAGGAAGAAAATAGGGATTTAATGTGACAAATTTCACATCTAAATCAGATTTTCATGCCATTGTATGAAACCTTGAGTCCTGAGGCTGAAAAAAACAAGTAAAAAATAGTTAGGTAGCAAATCCTATAACATTTTTCTGCTGCTTCTCCTCATTTTTATAATATTATCCTTCCATGAGACTGACCTTATATAAGCAACTACATTTGTTTCCAATGAAATCTGCCTTTAGGATAATAACTGCTACAGCTTCTTTTAGTCAGCACTTCAATGTATTTGGTACATGTGTAGTAAGGAATTTAGCTAGCTCCCCTAAAAAGTTCTGGTCTTTTTCCCAGGCTGCTGGGAGATAACCTCTAAACCTTTGAAATTTCCTTGATGTTTGAAGTGTGTTTATTATTCATGGTGGGCTCCTTGGACACCACCTGATAGTTTATGCTACTGAAGTAGCTAGGGCCCTCTCACCCTATGATTTCAGTCCAACCTTCAGGAAGGGACAAGTGTTGGAGATTAAGTGTAAAAACATGAGCATGATTCAATCAGTCATGCCTAAGTTATGGACCCCATTAAAGATTCTAGACATCACATCTCAGTTGAATGTACCTGATTGGCAATACTCATGTGTATTGTCATACACTGTGGCCAAGAGGAGGTAATCCTGTCTGTTCCTGACTCCACAGGGAGAGGATGACTAGAAGCTCTGTGTTTGGACCCCTCCAAGACTTTGCCCTATATGTCTTCTTTTGTCTGGTTCTAATTTGTATCTATTCCCTGTAGTAAATGTGACTTAGAGTATAATAGCTTTCAGTGAGTTCTGTGAGTCTTTCTAGCAAATTATTTAGCCCCAGGGTTGTTCTGGGAACCTCCTGAACCTGCAGTTGGTATGGGAAGTCTTGGGCAGACTTAGTAGTCTAGAGGACTCTGCCCTTATCTTTGCAATTTGGCTGATTCTAGGTGGTAGAAAACCAAATCAAAACTTTCGACTGTCCCTCTTGATACTTGGATGATTTGGGCCTCTAAAGACATATCTATTTTGCATCCTAGTAAAGGTTTATCTGTCTTTCAAATGTGTTTCTCACCTTCCAAAGGCCTTGTTATCCCCTACTGACATTTCACTCGGGGAATAATTCCCCTTAGGGAGGCTTAGCAGTGCAATTAGAAGACCCCTTTCCTAATAACATCACTGCAGAAATCTTGATATTTCTGAGTTTCAAAATCTCAGAAGCTGTGTATCACTCAATGTCCAATCTGTAGACAAAGACAACATGGTAATTTGAATAGCAAAAGTTTAAAGAATTATTTTAATATTAACTATAAGAAGGGATTGGAACAATGAAGGTTCGACATGTGAGAAGTAAAGAGAGTTCTAAAGAATACAGGAATAGCAGACATAAAGAGCAGCCAGCAGCACCTCTAGGGCTGAGATAGAGTGCCCAGGGAAGATCCTACCCCTAACCCCAGGGCTAAGATCCAGACCGTGAGGGAGGGGAGAAGGTTCTGCTGTGGTTCACTGGATGGCAGAGAAATTGCTGTGGTGCCTTCCTGTTGGAAACTACTGAGAGTCTTCCCTCTGGAACTTGCAGGAAATCCACCCTCTTGGGGCTGGGGAAAGTTGTTCACAGGAAGTTTTCTTGCCTGAGGCACTCCAATACAGATTGCCTGGATGCTACCAGAAGCTGCTGCCCACTGGGCGATACTGACTGCTGTCCACTACAGGAACCAGGCTCTGCGGATGCTGTGCGTGGTGCAGGAGCCGGGCACTGGAGAAGCAGAGGCCTTCCAAGCCAGCAGGTCAGAAATAGGAAGAGAGATCCTGTCCTTCTGCAGTGTCTTTCCATGCCCTCTGCCGACAAAGCTTAACATTGTGCCAGCTGGCAAAAGAAACATGTTTCAAGGGCCCAGCTCAATTTTCACAGAAGAGACAATAAATTGAGAATTTAGAGCTGAGAAAAAATAAATTGATAACTAGCAAAAGCTGAAAGGTATATGACAGGTTATTTTACTAACTGGAAAGTTAAGAGACTTGCCTAAAGTTACACAATGAGGAGGTGGGGCCAGGGCTACATGTCAATCTTCTAATGCCCAGTCCTGTGTAATGTCTTTTTTACCATGAGACCATGCAACTAGAAACTGCTTTTATTTTTGTTTAATTCAGCGTATCTTCTTCTGAGATGATTTTCTCTCTTTAAAGTCATAACAACAAAAACAATGATTACATTTTTGGAGCAGAAACTATGTGCTCACAAAAACCCAGTGAAGAAGGTAGTAGTACTCCCATTTTACAGATGGAGAAAGTAAGACTTAGGGAGGTTAAGTAATTTACTTAACGTCAGACAGTAAGTAATAATAACAGAGTAATTTGCCTTATTGTAAAACCTGGCTCTTAACCCTTATGTCAGGTGAAACAAATACTTATGGTTTACAACCAAGAAATTCTTATCTAAGTAAGAATGAGAGGGTTCCTAGAATTAGAGGAAATGAGACAGTTATGATAGGGAGGGATGATTGAAAAATAAGACATATACCAGCATGAGCTTGCTGATTACTTGTGTATATGTGGGGTGTGGGTGGAGGGGTTATTGATAGGTGTAAGTGGAGGAAACGCTGCTTCTTGGCAGCAGAGGCTGGAGGTTAGTGGGAGCAGAGGCTGGAGTGGGACTGCAAGAGATGAGAGGCCTTTGCAGACCCCACCAATGCCTTTTTTACAGCTTTCTTAACCTACAGGATGCATATTCAGCTGAGTAATAGAGTTTCTTCTCTCCTTTTTGCCTTACCCCTTTAGCTGTGTGCTATACATTTTATTTTTAAATTTGGAATTGGGTAGCTACATCATTTAAATAGGGCAAGGTATAGATTTTGAACATGTGCTCCAGTTTTATAATGCCACCACAGCTCCCATTCTCAGTGCAGAAGCGTCTGGAAATTTTTCCAGGTTCTTCAGAGTACATGCAGTATAGGTATAACTTTTGTCACTAAGCACCCTCTTAAATGTGGTTCCAACTGAGTCCTTGAATAGAAAATAAATTTTCAGTGAGATGAATGAGAGGTTATTTGTGGTTGGGAAGGGAATGCTTTAATGTTCTTGAATTGGCTATCTTTGAATCAACCTGTCCAATAAAGGCAGATCTCTAGTTCATTGCTAGGTGGTGGACTGACATTGGTTGCTACTGAGCCTTTGAAGTTATTATATGTGCATGTGTGTTTAGGGAATGCAAACAGATTTTTTAATGAATTTGCAGAGAAAATGCACAAATATTGGTAAGCATATTTACAGTAGAAAAAGATAAGAAAAACAAAAAGTCCTATAAAACACTTTGTAAAATAATAGAACTGAAAAAAAATATTTTAGATATGTTCTTATCCAGCCTCTTAATTTTACAAAAGCAGAACATAAAAGTTGAGTTTTTTCTTTGACAGACAACTTTGACTTCAGAAGGCCTTTTAATAATGCAAGTATATTACCGTGGAATGTACCATATGTGGACAAGGAGTTGAAGTTGTAATTACAAAAACTTGGAAAGCAAAACTATAAACTCAGAACTGAAAGGAACCTAAACGTCATCTAGTCTAAACTCATTTCTAATTGGCAAAGGGAGCTCTGTTAAGATGGAGGCCTCTTGAAGCTAACGCCATAAACGATTTTTTCTATTTTTCTGTTAGTGACATTTGTTAGGTACATGACTTTAGGCGCTGTCAACAGTGAGCTTCACTTATCTCCTTTGTAAAATTGGGATAATAATTCTTCAGAGATTGTTGTGAGGATTAAATGAATTTACAGCTAGAAAAGTGGTTCTAAATTATTAAGTACTATATACTTATTTGGTAAATATGAGTATACTGTAACAACTATATAAAAGCAAAATAAGTATTATCGCTTTTATGATTTAAAAGGCAAACTCCTCTATAAATCTAAGCAATTGAGTGTAGCTTTTACTTTCACTCAGTTTTTTTAGAAGTGGCACCAAAGAAAACAGGTAGCATTTAAGGCAAACCCACAAAGTATATGTTGTAAATGGGTAAGAGTCAGCATCGTAGGGATGAGCAATCGCTGTTACTTGTTAGGAAATATGCTTAAGGCTTCATCCATTTTAGAGACTAAATAGTAGACTCTTGACCACTTTAAAATCATCTCATCAACTATCTTGATATTCTCAGTACACTCTCTATTATCATGACAAAAATTTGTCAGAGATAGAAAATAGAATATGTAACAAGTTCATTTTGCTGAGGGATGAAGGGGTGAGGAGGGGTCAGCATGGCAAATCCATTGTGGGAGCTTCTGTGGAGGAGGGAGCTAGTGGGGTTCTGCCCCCTCCCCCATCACTTCTACCTCTGCCTTTATCTTCTTCCTTATCCTACTTTATTTTCCTTCTTAGCACTTATAATAATTTGGCATTATATATCTGTGTACTTATATATAAATTTATTATTATAAATATATTTAAATAAAAATACTATGTATTATATCATAAATATATATTTAATTGCATATTAACATTAAAATTATATATAATAATATTTAAATATATATGTATATATAGTCTACATCTACTCAATAAAATGTAAGTACCATGAGAAAATGAAGCTTAGATAACCAAGAATGTCTGAACATATTAACCACCGAGTCATCATTTGTTAAATAAGTATTAAAAGCTAGAGAATGTCCCTCCACTCGAGGTAAATTGAGGAATTAGATTTAAACACCAATTACTTAAAACATTTTTATGGAATCCCAAACACAGTCATTACTTTCATCTTTCTGTGTGATTTTACTCGTTTTGTCTGAAGGAACTTCAGAAATTCTGTTTCTCCTAAGATTTGATGCCACTTCAGGTCTGGGCACATAATTCAATTGCAGTTTAGAGTAGGTTTCCACTTTATACTTCCATTTACCTGGCGAGGATTTACTTAGCTGTTTTAGGGAGACAGATATAACTTTCGGTTGATAGAAAGCTTGAGTCAATTAAAACTCTAGCTTTCACTCAACCTGAAATGCTGTTAGGTAAAATTTCTGCATTCTTGAAAATGTGTGCTCATTTTTCAAATCTAAGTGAAGGGCTTTACCTTGCTCTGATGACAACTTGCCAAAAGCTTTTACAATATATTATCTGTCTTTCTGCAGCGGGCCTATGTTGTTTCTCTCTTGGATTTAGCCTTTCTCACACTATTCCCACAGTTTCTTCACATGTGTTCGCATATGTGCAAAGCAACAGCTTCTGACCAAGAAGGCCCAATATTTGCCCCAGCTTGACTAACCCTTAAACAGGTTTATTCCTGGTTCCAGGCCCCCCAGCTCCCTTTTCTTAGAGTATTTACTTTATAAAATTTGTAATCCTAAATCCATTCTCTGCCCTTTTGAGATGTTAATCTTTTAAAAAGCCTCTTGCTAATTTTACAACTCATAAAAGATCTTTCTTAAGGAATTGGAAATCAACTCTTCGCAATGTAGTTAAGGAGGAAGATCGCACCCCTGTCTCCCAGTTTCTGTGGGAGGACAGGACCCTAACTTTATCAGGTGCCTTGCTCGGAGTTATAAAACTGTCTCCTGTTATGAAGACAAGAGAAAGTTTCCCTTTTCTCTGGGTGAAGCCAATTACCTAACACAGATGGCCCATGATCCTCCTACCCCAGCTCTTAAAAATACTCTAGCCCTTTTTCTCAGTGGAAATGAGTTTCCAGACTCAGTCTGTGCTGTCTCCCCTATCGCTGGTAATAGCATTAGAATCAAATCAGCTTCTGTCTGCTATCTTGTACACTGCGATTTTTGTCTTTAACAGCCCTCTTTTTTATAGTTGTTTCCAAAATAGATCAGAATTTATTTGAATGCTCTGTATAGACCCCAATTGATTGGATTCTCGGGTTGCTTCCTTTGTTTCATATATATGTATACGTGTGTGTGTGTTTATACACACACACATATGTGTTTTATATATATACGTGTGTGTGTGTGGAAAGAGAGAGAGACAAAGAGAGAGTGTCAGGATTTTATTTTTAGAGATCTTTCCTTAAATTTTTTTTTTCTTTTGGAGTTTCCTGCAATGGCATTATGGCTATAGCTAAGTGTGTTTGGAGATAAGTTTCATTATCATTATTGCTATTTGCATTGGCAATAACCATTTAATAACATAGTTAAATTTTACATAGTGCTTTACATAGTAGTTTATGTAGTGTTTACACATATGTAACTCCTGAGGGATATGCATGCGCACAGTAAAAATCAAGGAGTTTTGCTTGAGAACCCTTAATTTATTGCTTTTTTGGGTACAGTTTTCTGATTCTAGTTTTTAGTAAAAACACATTTATTGGGAATGTCTAATGGATCAAGAACCTTATTCAAGGATAATTTCATTTAGATAGGATCATTTGAGAAAAAGGAAAAATATGAATCAGTATTTGGCGATTAGTTCCTGAATCAGTCAAATAATGGGAAATCATATTCTTAGCAAGAAACATTAGGGATATATATTTAATAATACTTTTTCTGGAATTTTGCTGAATACAAATATAAATGACAAGTAAGAAAGGGGAAAAGTAAACTTCAATTCACCCCCCAAAACCCAAGCATTATTCATTTTCCTATAACATTGTAAATTCTTGATTTTTATGCTTGCCTTTTGCTTTTACTCTCTCCTCCGAATATAAAGCAATGCTTGGTAACAAGAGGCCCTCTCATTAAGTGACTAGAAGAAATTTCCTGTGTTAATTTCATTGTAAGTTTATAGCTGCTAGAACCAAAGTGAAGGGATTAACTGATGTTTTTGTGCTAATGATTCCAAGTGCATCATGTCACTGAAAGGGGGTGAGCTGTGAAGATTCGATTCTTTACTAGAAGGGAAGAACCATATGTTTACTCTGTAGTGATAATTTTGTTATAAAAAATAACCATAGTAAACATTTATTGGACATTTTTATGTGCCAAGGGCTGTACCAAATACTTCATATGAAGTATCTCTGTTTAACCTTTATAATAACATTATATGTTAGATCCTATTATTATCACCATTTTATAGAAGAGGACAGCTCTGGTCATTGTTTTGTCCTAGAACATATTGCTAGACTATCCCTCATCTCCTCGTGTATTTTTCCCCCTATGGTATGACCTAAAGGGCTGGAATGGATAGTTTAAAAAGAAATACAAGGAGAAAAAACCTAAATGAAGTGAGAGAATTTATGAGGTAGAAACTCTATGGAGTAAATCAGAAATTGAGAGCAGAGAGCAAGTTAGTTTTAGTAAGATGAGGAATTTGCTTTGGATTTTGTGGCCCTCTAAATCCCTCTTACTTTTACAAATGTGGCAGAAGATAAATATTCAGATAATCTTAAGATCGAAACTTAATTGATTTACTTTTCTTGTCTTTCTTTGTTATCATGCAACAATCGAACATCAATGTTTTTCCTCAACCCCTGGAAAGATTTGAAGATGAATTCCTCTTTCCCTCAAAGAAAGGGGGAATAACTTAGGATTTGGATTTAATGAGCCATCAAAGTCAACTGAAAGAAATGAAAAGAAAGTTTACGGTTTGACGAGAAAGGCTGAGTGGACGGGAGAAATGGAAGGCAGAGACAGGTTTCCCTCAGTACAGGGCTAAGGGAAAGAGAGGTATGGAGGTCTGGTTCCTGGAACTAGAGAGATCCATGCCCTGGCTCCTGGAAGTGCCCTGGAGAGGCAAAAAATCCTGAGGAGAAAGGCTGTGTAGTGTGTGGAGGGAGGAGAGATTTATAATTCTTTTTCTTCCCCTAACTATGCGAGTAAAAATTGTAAAAATTCCTCCCCATGGCTCTGCTGTGGTAAGGTGAGCAGTGGATAGCTTCTGCCCTTTTTAAGCCAAAGTGTTCTGTAGGAGGTGGTGTCAGAGGCAGGGCTTAAGAGCAGGGTTGCTGTGGGAATGTTCCTTGTGAGGACAGGACAGGTATTGGTGGGTCTAAGTTTTGTTTTGTTGAAACAGTACTATTTAATCCAATGCTCTTAGTAAGAATGCCCAACATGAGTTATCTATATTCTGAATTTAAGCTAAATACATTGCTAATTTAGTAAGATTCTTATAGCTTTATTTTTCTATTTTCTGTGCTCATGGCTACAGGAGTCCCTAACATAAAATCAAAGTAGTATTTTCTGTGCTCTGAAGGAACCAAGAGAACCAGATTCCGGCACCAATTCTGCAGCTTACTCACCACCGTGATTCCTGGGCCGGTGCCTGCTCCTCTAGGCCTCACGTTGCTCATGTGTAAAATTCAAATGAGGGAAGGGGGGCTAGTTGCTATATAAAGCTCCAATCAATTGTGATGACTGTGCATCCCCTCGCTCTCCCATATGGAGTTGTGTTATTCACATATACTGTCCACAAGCTGCCAAATGGGCCAGCTAATAAAGACCAGCAAATAAAACGCTGTTTAGAAATTTCCCTGAGCATCAGTACAGATTGCAAAAAGGGAATAGTTAAGTCCCACTGAGCCAAGCATTGAAATTGTTAATTTGGTGGCCTCTGCTACTGTGCCTTGTTGAATGAAATTTTAAATGATGGAGAAGAAAGTGGGAAAAAGCCTGGGAAGGTGAGTGGGAAGCCAGGGTGGTAGTCTGTAGGTGCTGTCTGCCTGCACCAGGACGGTTGGAGCTGGATGGCAAGGCTGCTTCCTCAGCCACATCTGGAAGCAGCAGATCTTCTTGAGCATTTCAGGTAGTCAGAGAACTGTGAACTAAGAGTCAGAACTCCTGTTTAATTGCTATTGATAATAAAAGTAACAGCTTTTACCATCTACTAAGCGCTTAACTGTATGCCAGGACCAAGGACTTTTGCTACGTGATCTCAATTTATTTGTCTGAGAACCCAGTAAGGTGGATATTTTTAGTGACTCTATTTTAGAGACAGGGAAACTAAGATTCCAAAATACTAGTGATTTGCCCAAGATGATCCAGCTAGGTGGCTTTGTAATAGGTAAAGAACCTAATAGCTATTATTTAGGGAAGGAGTGAGAAGAATATGGCCATCACATGTGTTGTTTATACCCTTTTCTACTCTCCCCCAAATCCTTTCAGTATTTAGTGATGAAATCAGGTGATGAACTCTGTTCAAATAGCAGTTAAGGTAAGGGAAAACTCTCAAAAGGGTAACAATTTGAGAAGGTTTGTGTGAAAGTGAGGAGGAACAGACTTCTTGATGTGGAGCTCTGCCATGGCTGATTGCACAGGCACTTATAAAACTCACGTTTTTAAAGATACATTTATAATTCTATATCTTTTCTTCTTGGTCAAGGTCCTGACACCAGTCCCAGTAGGTAGATGGTGGCTCTCTTTCACTTAAGAAATTTTTCCTATCATGTGGAAGGGTTATGATTATAGAGTTATCCTAAAACTTGAGAAAAGAAGAGTGAGCTATAAATGAAACGGATAAAGTTGGTTTTCTACCTCAGTGGATTTGAGACAGAGCTTCTGACCACAATTACATGTCTGTCTTCCACTGCCTTCATTTCAGTTTGATTAAAGAGACTGAAATAATTTTGGTTTTCACCAACTCCGAGTTAAAAAGAGAAGTTCATAAGTGGTATTAGTGAGAGGTGGTCAGTCCTACAACCTAACTCTTTAAATGTGTACCTTAAGCTAACTCGACCAAAGTGAATCCCAGGGAATAGTAGTCTCACAAGTTGCACTACAAATTAAGGGCTCTGTGGTCAGATTCCTTTGGGGAATGTTGCAGTCTCTGCTGATGTCAATGACAGGCTAGAGACAATCCTTTGGTGTGTGGGATTGTTCCAATTATTGCAGGGCATTTAGCATCCATTCTACCAGGCCTTTAAAGGCAAGTCGAGGTCTTCACCATCATGGTAATCAAAATTGCCCTAATATATTTCTAAATGACCCTTGAAGGATGGTACTAAACCTCATTGAGGACTAATGTAGTTATTTTCCACCTTATGCAAATTCACAGAACACATGGAAGAATTCGTTTTTACTATATTTTTATTAAATTCAACATACCCTAAGATAACTATAGAAACTGTTTCCCCCTCTACTTTGTTTTTTTCTTTAGAACAGCAAGTGGCATCCTATGTAATGCTCTTTGGAAAATACTGCTTTAGCAAGAAGGACCAAGAAAGGAATATTAGAATGTGAAGAGACACTAGGGAACAGCTAATACCTGGAGCCCCGTTATTCACTCCATGAAACAGATGTGGCCCCCTTAGGCCTGAGAACTTTTAGAATTTTTGTTTTAAACATGATCACCATTCATGATCTTTTAAGCCACTGTGACCTAACCATTCGTTTTTCTCTGAGACCAACTGCCCAGGTGTCTCGCTGTTGGCTTGGATTAGATAGTTACTTTATTTGATGTTGTTAGTAATTCATTATACGTTTTGAGCTGTTCGGATTTCATTTTACTAACATTTAATCACAAAACAACAGGGAATCTTTATGAAAGATTTCTGCCAGAAGAAAAATAGATGTGAATAAGGCCTCCATACGCACTTTGCTCGTGTTTGGCTCATGTACAATTTTCATACACCAACTTTGGAGCCTTTGACTTGCCTTTGTTTTCAATTAAAATAATTATAGTAGATAAGCACATATACATGTCTGATTATGTAGTAGTCATCAAAGAAAAACAATGCATTTTCCTGTATTCCAAACTCTTTATTTTGCCAATGGGAGAAACTGGCCCAGAAACTGGTCAGTGGCAGATATGTGATTTGGACCCATAAATCCTGACTCCCAGGCAGGAATCTTTATATTAGCCCATTTTATTATCTCTTCATAGTGAAAGAACAACTGAGGTTTGGGAAATGAAGCATTTGTAGTGAGAGGGGGACGAAGGGAAGAACCCGAACTTGGATAGAAGAGCCTTGTAACAGAAAGTTCTCAGACAACCGTTATTTAGCTATTCCAGTGCTAACAATAAAATAGCCCATCTCCAGACCCTTCCTTCCAAAAAAATAAAAACTCATTTCATGCTAAATTTATAAGTAAAGTTAACAACTGCTTTGGTGAACGACCACCAGTGCCTGAAATCTCTATTGTCAAGAAGCAGTGAGCCCAAATGGCAGGTTCAAGTTTCTTGGGGACACATAATAACAGACCAAATAAGGCTTTACTTTTTATACAAATGCAGTGTAAAAGGAGGTTTGGGTTTCCTAAATTCCAGTCTGTCGTGGGAAGGTCTTGAAAAGATTATATGGTCTTTTCTTAAAAGACCTCAAATATTTTTTTCATCCCATTCTCAGTCCCAGCACAGTTTTTCTTCTGGTATTTGACTGATAAAGTTTTTAGATACTAGTTTTTATCTTTTCCCTTGCTGTAGCTGTAGAAATTGATTTAAAAATGAAAACAGTACTATAAAGTATATTATTTCAATAGTTTTTTTTTATTAGGCAGAATCTCCGTATGTACTTTTTTCATATTTAAACTACAAATGATAAGAGCTATCTCATTATAAGCAGTTAAATTCTAAATTGCAGTTTTCATAGCATACTTTTTTCTAGGCATGTTTGCTCTTTTTATGTCAAAATAACAAAAATATTTAGCTTGAAAGGGGTTTAAGTGTAAAGAATAGGAATCAGTAGTGTTTCTTGGAGAAAGTGGTTCTTGCACTATGTTTTAAAGAGTAAGTCCAAGACTCAAATGCCTGCTAGAATCTGGGCAAAAACAATAACAAGTGAAATTGGTCAAGTATACCAAAAAGAAAAAAAAAAAAACTGCTCATGTTTGATGATAATGGGCAACTGATACTGGGTCAGTGTGAGTCAGATCATAGGAAATACCAGTAATTGTGTCAAACTCTAGTGGGCATGTTCCTTTTAAGAAGGGCAAATGCTACTTTATCATAGCTACAGGGCAATATTGCCTCACTGTTGGTTGGCAGCTTTTGGAAGGAGAATAGAAATCCAGACTTTAAATATTGGTAACAAATTTATAAAAGCATTAAGTGAGTAAACATGTCAAATAGAATGGACTGAGTCTCACTGGTTCTTAGCTTAAAGAAACTTAGTCCAATCTCCACATCTCTCTGCTCTTCCAAACCAGAATCTTCCAGTAGCAGGCACCATCTGATGCCCTTTGTCTCTTTGGAGTTGGTTTTCAGTATATGTGTATCACAAGTGTTTTTAGATTCTGAGTTCTAACAGTTAAACAGCCAGCAGAGGGAACCCACAGACTGTATGACTTAAAACTAAAGGAGTAGATTTTTTAAATTTATACATGGAAAAAAATTTAAAGCAATTTTGAGGACCAGCAACCAGCTTCCAGTGGGCTGGCCAGCAATTTGAATTATAACTTACACAGCAACCCTTGCTTTTATTTGTCTAATAAAATATTGTTATACTAATCACTATTTATACAATTGGAAACACTGCACACAAACTCTTCTCTGGAACCTTTTCAACATGTGGAATGTGGCTTAAATGCTGTGCTTACTCAGTTAGGTGAGTGTGTGATCCATCCTGACATATTCGTTTTGACACAAAATGGACTTAATCAACCAGCATTTTATTTTCAGGATCTCACTATGTGTAGAATAGTATACTTGTTACAAAATTTTGTAATATTGATCCACTGCCTTCAAAGAATGCTTGGGCTAGTTGTGAAAGCTAACACACACACACTTGCATACACACACATGCACACACACATATAAAGAAAGAGAAAAAAAGAAAGAGAGAAAGAGAGAGAGAGAGAAATTGCTAGATTAATCTGTCCTGTGGAGAAGGCTTAGGTAGGATTTCCATGCATCAATGCTTTTTAACCTTTATCTTGTAATGGCACCTATAGAAAATTATAATATTTGTAGGCACATTGGGGAAACTTGTTATGATTGTGTAAAAGATGAATAGCTCTGGCCACCCCGGGCCACATATGACCATAGAGAGGACTGTGGGATGTGAGTATCGGTATCTGGGCAGACCTTGAGCCCTTTTGTGGCATGACAGGATCCCAACATTGGTCAGGAGGCTGTGATATAGGTGGATAAGGGAGGAGAGATGAAAACAGTGGCCCCATTGCAAATGATTCTTCTTTTCCTTTTCGCTTTCTCCTAATATTGACTTAATTATTTTTCATTGGCATCAGTCAGAAAATAAATTGAGCTCTTCTTTGTCATTTTTCTTCACTTTGAAGATGTGATGAAATTAAAGATATGATTTTCCAGAAATTTTTTTTTCTGAAATAAAGTGAATGTTTGTGTTCCCCTCGAAATTCATATGTTGACAGTTTGAGAAACTGAGTCGGGAGGATTGCTTGAGGCCAAGAGTGTGAGACCAGCCTGGGTGGACAACATAGTGAAATCCCGTCTCTACAAAAAATAATTTTAAAAAATTAGTTGGGTGTGGCAGTGTGCCCCTGTAGTCCCAGCTACTGGAGGGGCTGAGGCGAAAGAATCACTTGAGCTTGGGAGGTCAAGGTTATAGTGAGCTACGTTAGCACCACTGCACTCCAGCCTGGGAGACAAAGTGAGACTCTGTCTCAAAAAAAAATAATCATATTTTGAAATATTAACCCTCAATGTGATAATATTTGGAGTGGGGACTTTTGGAGTGGGGACTTTAGGAGAATATTAGGTCACAAGGGTGGGCCTCTCATAAATGAGTTTAGTGACCTGGAAAAGGGACCCCAGAGAGCTCCTTCACTCTCTTTCTGCCATGTGAGGATACCACGTACAGTGAGAAGAGGACAGTCAGCGACTTGGAAGACAGTCCTCATCAGAACCTGACCATGCTCGTACCATGATACTGGATTTCCAGCCTCCAGAACTGTGAGAAATAAATTTCCGTTATTTTAAGTCACCTAGTTTATGGTAATTTGTTACAGCAGCCCAGAGTAACTCAGGCACCCTCCTTTTCCAAAGTTCTAAAAATGATGCCTCTTATCTCCAGACAAGATGAAATCTTTTCCCAAATAAGGGCTTACCTTACTGCAAAAGTTGGTTTAGCTTTCTTTGGCTAAACCTCACGTTTGACTGCACTATTGTTTTGGGGGAATAAAAAGGTCAGAAAACAGGGAAACAAAAAAGACAATAAGGCCATTGCTGGTATTGTTATTATACCTAAAAAAAAAGTCTAATGAACACCCTCTCTATGCTGTCAGCCTCATGCTTGTAACTGATTCTTTAAAAAAAAAATGGGCTACTGCTATTTTGGAATAGAATAATGTCGAGTTATAATCAAGCATATTGAAATCTAATCATGGAATTATTGGTGAACTGAGAGAGGACTGAAAACTTCATCTTTATGCAGAGTAGCATTAAGTAACCATGTTGTTGGATAGTGGCTACCTTTGTTCCTTCCCTTCATAGCTAATCAAGTTAGAGTACACCTATTAAACAAATACATTCACACACTTTGGACCTACACGTACCCTCTATTACAGGTAGAAAGGTAAAGAACCTCTCTTTCTCTCCATTTGGAAAACACAAATGTAGACTTGTGGATTTTTGATGTTTAGCATAAACTGCCAAGAATTCTAGTCATAGCTTAGTTTGAATTATAAAGGATGAAATAAAGCTTCTTAGGAAAAGGCCAAAGTTACAGTAACTAGGTTTTCTTCATCATCCTCTAGCACTCTCTCCCTTCCCCAACTACTTTGGTAACTGTGCTGTTGTCTTGAAAAGGGGATTGTATTAATAATACAATCTAAAAGGGACTAGAAATTTTGTTGTAATTTTAAAGATTACAAAATCTTTAATAATATTTTCAATCTGAGATAGGCTGGACCCAAGAAGATATTGCTGAACTTCTACAGTGTGGGAAATGCTGTAAGACCAATATAATTTTCTAATATTCTCCCAAGGGGCTGTCAGTTTTTACAATGTCTCCAGGACTCTATGAGTCATAACTAACAGGGGTAATACGTCCTCATTGTTGTAAAAAAGACACCCCTGGGCAATTTTCTATACTCTATTTCAGATTTTATTTGAGCAAAATCTCTCCCAGTGGCCCTAAACCAACCCTCCCTATGAAGTCAAGATAGTTGCATTGCACCCAGAGATGTACCTCATTTAATTTCTCTGTTGGACTATTCATGGCAGCTGCACTCAACTCCTCACTTATAGCATTATTACTCATCTCCCTTGGGCCATCGGAACAGATCTACAGCAGGATTTTATAACTCCTGAGTCAAAGAATCAAGCAGTCATTGTAGGAGTGACTGAAAAACCAAATATAGTATCGACTGTAGATGAACCAGAAAGCAGTAAATAAAACCTTTCTTGGGTGAGTTCAAGGCCATTGGGGACCTTTGAGTTTGCAGGGAGGAAGAGAGGGAAGTAAGTGGGCTGCAGCTTGGCCTGTCTACCAACCTGCATAATTCCCAGCCTGCGACCGGTAAGGCAATAATGTGGGTGGTGCCTAATTTCCTCTGAATTTTTTTTTAGAATCTTGTAGAAATATCACATTTTTTTTTCATATTGATACCCCACAGGTTAAAAAAAAAGAAGAAAAAAGAGAAAACAACTAAATGTTTTGTTTTGCCCTAGGATTCTATCTTCTGTCTTTATAGCACTTGTTATTTGTGGCAAGTCAGAAGCCCTGATCTGGTATTGCTGATATTGCTTACAATGGTTCAGGAAGAAATTTTAAAAAATTCAAGGATTTATCAGAAATGGAAAGGTTGAAAATTTCTTCATAGTATAATAATGTTAATAAAACCATAATAATGTATATGGTACAGTTAAGTTTTATACATTGTCTCAGTTGTGTATCCCAGTAACTCTAAAGAAGTGAGCAGGGTAGAATGAAAACTTTAGGTTGGTGCAAAAGTAATTGAGGTTTCAGACCATGAATTTTTAATCCTAATAACTAGGCTCAAACACGTCTTTATTAATCAAAATAGGAACCATTACAATCAACACATTTTTGCCAACAAGAAATAAGTTTGTTTATACCTGTAGTGTAAAATTTCGTGCTTCTGGATTCCAAGAACTCTTGGAAAGCATTTTCTGCATCCTGCTGATTGTGGAAGCGTTTTCCCTGCAAAAAGTTGTCCAGATGCTTGAAAAAGTGGTAGTCAGTGGAGAAGTCAGGTGAAGATGGTGGATGAGGCAAAACCTCGTAGCCCAATTCGTTCAACTTTTGAAGCATTGGTTGGTCATGACCAGTATAAAATCCACTTTTCGTTGCATGTCACAATTTGATTGAGAAATGGTTCATTGTTGAGTACTAGAAAAGAAGACGGCACTTCACAATGGCAATTTTTTGGAGTTTTGATCAGCTCATGAGGTACCCACATATGGAGCTTTTTCACCTTTCCAATTTGCTTCAAATGCCAAACGACTGTAGAATGGTCCATGTTGAGGGCTTTGGCAACTTCGCTCGTGGAGTTGTAAGAGGATCAGCTTGGATGATTGCTCTCAGTTGATCGTTGTCAGCTTCCCATGGCCAGCCACTGCGCTCCTCATCTTCAAGGCTCTCCTCTCCTTTGCAAAACTTCCTGAACCATTACTGCATTGTGCATTCATTACCAGTTCCTGGGCCAAATGCGTTGTTGATGTTGCAAGTTGTCTCTGCTGCTTTACAACCCATTTTGAACTCAAATAAGAAAATCGCTCGAGTTTTGGTATTGGCAGAAAAATAGAGACATTGACCTATGGAACAGGACTGAGAATCCAGAGATGAAACCATCTGTATATGGTAATCTAATCTTTGACAAAGCTGACAAAAACATACACCGGGGAAAAGAATCTCTTTTCAATAAATGGTGCTGAGAAAACTGGATAGCTACCTGCAGAAGATTGAAACTAGTCCCCCACCTCTCACCTCTCACAAAAATCAACTCAAGGTGGATAACAGACTTAAACCTAAGGCATGAAACCTTAAGAATTCTAAATGAAGACGTTGGGAAGACCCTCTCAGACATCGGCCTAGGCAAGGAATTCTTGAAGAAGAAC
>CAUYSK010006404.1:0-21950 GCA_963575035.1 Avahi laniger
GCAATGTGCACCACCCAAATGATGGACATATTTGAAACTCGGACTTAGGGAGGGAGGTGGGGGCAAGGGCAACATATGTAACAGAAACATCTGTACCCCCATAATATGCTGAAATAAATTAAAAAAATTAAAAAAAAATAAAAATAAATAAAAGAACATGAACAGAAAAGAAGTGGCAAAGAAGGTGTAAGTCTTTGGCAACAATAGAATACAAGGAGGCTTCTGGACTCTGACTAAGCAGGTACAGAGCCAAGACCTAAAATGGGGCATTTGATTGAAAGAGTATCTGCTGAAGAGTAGCATGAGTGAGATTCCCCCATTTTCACTCACATCTCCCAGGCGCAACATAGTTGCCTTCTGAATGAAGCCAGGAAGTTATTGTCCAAGAAATGAAACAATATATTTAAGATGATCCAGGGCTCCAAAAGTGAGGATTAGTATCCCAGAGTTGACCTCTACTAAAATTTGTCACACTCTGCCTTCACACATGCAAAATAAATACAACCAGCTAACTTGCCTAGCCTAGATGCAAAGAACTGGCAGTTAACCACCTCATCCCACAGAGGAACCTGCAAAGGAAGGAGAAATATGGGTCAATGCAGAAAATCCATGATACCTTCTAACATCAATGTACTTTGATCCTCACTCAAAAATAAATAGACAACCAAACTTATGATCATTGCATGTTTTAATATTAGAACTTCTCTTTGTGCTGATGAACTACCCTAAATGTTTGTACCCATGTAATATTCCGAAATAAAAAGTGCAATGATTTATACTAGAAGACACAAAGTTAGAGATGAGAAAAAAGTTTAAAAATTATTTTTAATGTCCTCAGCTGACAGGGTATATTGCATCCATGAAAACAATCAATAGCATTCACTAAGTATCTATTATGTGTGCCATGTCTGTGCTGAGACTTACATAGATCATTTCATTAAACTTTCCAACAACTAATATTATCCCCAGTTACAGAAGAGACAATTGGAAAGAAGCGGGAGAAATTTTATGTGATATCCCTTCTCAAGCCTAAAATATTTACTAACTAGTCCTTAGCAGAAAAATTTTGCTGATATGTGATATAAAAGATTAATACAGGAGGGACATCTTCTAGCGAATAGAAATTGCAATAATAGAAAACACAAAAATGAAGAGAAAAAATAATAAATTCATAAAAAAGAAATTCCCAGAACTTGAAATGATTCACCAAGGAGCCATTAGAAAGAATAAACACACACACATGCCCATACCCCTTACATTTAAATGTATTGTAATAAACTGAGTACCAAGGATAGCAGTACATGCCAAACATTTCTACAAAGAAAAAAGAGAGAGTATTCACTAAATAAAGAAAAGGAAAAAAAAAAAAAGGGAAGGAAGTGAGGGAACGAAGAAAGGAAGGAAGAAAAGTGAAAATAATATTCACATCAGAATTCTCATTAGCATCACTTGATGCAGGAAGTTCTGAGGTCAATACTGCATCACCATTATGTAAAACGATGCTCGGCACATAGCAAGTACAAAATAAATACTTGCTGAATGCAAGAAATAAAAACTATCAGTACTGGTAGTGGTACACCTGTTCTGAATCCTAGGTACCTAAATGCCTGCTGGTATCTGGGCTGACCCTGTGCTGTGCCTGCCTGCTTAGAGCAAAGGGACACTGTGAGTTATGACTCTCATGGCTACTTTTCCAAGAAATTTTCTAATTATAGATACTTTTTAAAATGATTTTTCTTATCAGTAAGATATGAACAGATAGATGGGCAAAACAAGGTGAGATTTAAAAAATTGTTTTTAAATTTAATCTTACTCAACAGTGAAGGTCACTGGGACAAATGAATTTATCTCAATGCTCTGGAGTTGTTCATTCATTTCTGCAAAGAATTCCTCCACCATGTGCCTTTCAATACATGCACAATAAAATAGTTTTAGGATTACAGTAAATTTGTCATGTAAGTATTAATTCAGCTATTTTTTTGACTTATATTTCTTCATATTCTTTCAACTAAAGTATGGTTTTTGAACACACAACATTTATTTATTTAAAAATAAATCCAGGTTAATTTGATATAATCCAAAATAACTGCTTTTTAAAATATTTGAATAAAAAGTAAGTATTATGGTTGCTTCTCACAAAATTCCGTTTTTCAGGTTTAGAGAGGAGACATGGCTTGCTTAAGGAGACATGGCTTGCCTGCTTTGGGTGAGGCATGCATAAGTTGTAGTAATTCAGTATTCAAATACCAGATATCGCCCTAGGTATATAAATAATACTCCTCTTTTTATTTGGGGGAGAAATAAGGTATATATATAATATATCTTATTTTAGAAGTTGAAATTTGCAATTTTCAGGAAAAGTTAGGTAGCAGAGTGATGGGCTGGGGCTTTTGAGTTAACAAGAGACCTGGAGAAAGAAGAAATATTTTATTTTTAAAAATATATAGGGAGAACCAAACTACACTAGTAAAGAGACAATTTCAGAAGCATGGCAAGTCAGTGGTGAAACTTAGACTAGAAATTGAGAGTTCATACCTGGCCCTTGCCTGTGATTTATTTGCAAACCGAGACTATGGAAGTGGGATTGATATTTGAGTCATTTCCCTTCCTTCTTTATAGCACCACTTACAAAACTGCAATGGCAAAATGTTCTTTGAAACCCAGTGAAGTGTAAAGTTTGGCCAGTTTGCTTTTTATATGCTAAATGTTTTACTTTGATCTATACTTCATTATGCTTTATATATGGATCTATTTTTATATGCTAAGCACTATTTTGAAATTATGTTATTTTTTCTGTGAAATAAATCTACCAAAGAAAATAGACTGTATTTATTCTATGATTACAACACCCTGGATTAAGTTTTACAAAATATAAGTGCTTTCTTGAAGTGCCTGACAATGACAGAGGCTGGATGCATTTGTTTGTACAGATATGATGCTGTGTGGATATAGGCTTATTGTTTCTTTGGACTTTAAGAAATCAAGACTGTTTAAACACTCATTGTATCGTGGAACAATTGCCAATATTTTTTAGAAATGGGATTGAAAAGCTGATGGAGATTCAAAGCAGGGTAGTATGTCCACAATAAATTTAATGAAAACCATTCAATTCCTCCCACCACTACCTGAAAGTTCAGTTGTAACTTAAATGCACATTTCAATCATTACAAATATATTCACAGCTTTTACTAATATCAATCCTTCCAAATCATTTATTAACATAATTGGCATGCAGCTTTTGAAACTATTCATTTGCTTTGAGTTTCATCACAGGCCTAAAGAGCAAACCAACCATTAACTGCTGATATCAACTAAATGTTCAGGGACTTAGAAGCATGGTATAAATGACGCTTGAAATTAACACTATTAATTAGGAAAAAGGAAACTTGTGCTCTCTCCTTTGGTTGAAAGTTAGTATTGGCCCATCAGAGCTTAGTTGACAACATTGCGATTTTAAATTATTTTTATTGATAAGCTGTTTTATATGTGTACAAACAAAACTTTTTTATTTTTATTAAAAATTATAAGAAGTAATATAAGGCATGGTTCACTAGCAATGAATTCCTGTACAGATAAAAAACAAAAATATCATATGGACTTTTTTCTTTATCAGTGCTTGCATATTCTTATAAAATAAACATGTTAGGATTTTGCATAGTCTAGTTTTTATTCTCCATGAGATATTCACTGATTTTCATAATTTACTTATATTTATTCTGGTGGGAAGTGTGTTTCCTGCAATTTTGAGGGAATTTGCCTTACTCAATTTTCAGGCATGGTTACTTTATTAGCTTCTCTGAGAATATATTACTTAAACTTGATATTTAAGATATCCAAATCTTTTTAATAATATTATTAAAGGTTTTTCAATTATTGAAACTGTACATAGTAGGACATTTAAGCATATTCCTAAAATAGAAAAATAATTATAGTTTTTCCTGAGTTCTTAGGAATTTATCTTCTTAATCTTTTTTCCCTCCTATTTTCATACAATAGAATAATTACTTAAAATGTTTTAATATCTGTTCTGTGATATATCTCCTTCATCTGTTTTATGTTATAGTAAGCTATTCAAGAACAGACTACAGATGCATCTATGCATTAGTTTATCCATGTTCTCTATGTGTTCAAATACTTCTTGGCTGACTGAATGAACAAATCAATTACTGACTAACATGATTTATTATATTTGAGTTTAAAACTAGTGTAAAATTAGTATATCTCACCTTTTGAAATTTTAATAATAAACTCATTAATTATAAACAACTTCAAAAGAGGTTGGATATTCACAGAAAAAAATAAATATGTGCTCAGTGAAAATATGTATTTATAGAAAACTATGTACCCATCATAAGTTTACTATGTACGTTTGATTTTTCCTAAAATGTTTACTAACATTGGTATAAAAGAATGATAGTACCATCCAGTCAGTTTCTCATGGCAGAACCTGATATGCATCTTAGAATCCTAAATTTCGCTTGTCTTTCACTTCTGGAGAATTAGTTCTAATGATATCACTCTTTAAGCATTTACATTTTTCTCCTATTTTTCTACCTTCACATTCCCTAAAACTTCATCATTTCTCACCCAGAATATTAAAAGTCTCTGTACCGTTCTCCCTTTCTTCAGTCTTATTATCTTTCAATAAACAATAATTCTATATCATAGTGACTTTTCAAAATACATCTAACCTTTATTCAGTTGCTCAAAATTCTTCATTCACATTTTAATACCCACAGAATGATATCTGTGATACCCACAGAATGATACTTCCTTAACATGATATATAAGATTTTTATATACTTGCTCAGTCTTATCTTCTATTATTCTCTGCTTTCAATAAATAATTTTTAGTTACCTGAACCCACCATATAATTTTATGTATCTGTTAACTTTTTCCCACTATCTGGGATGGCTTTTCTCTTAATAAATATCTGGAAACCTATTACTCATGGTTTAAATTCAGTGCAACCAAGGTGGAACTTCTGGAATAGTGGAATGAGGACATTAGCAAATCCTTTTCCTCCAAGAGCAACAATAAACCCCCTCAAATTACCAAAGGAAACCATTTCAGAACTCTGGAAATTAACAAAAGGCATACAACAAATTGAAAAACCTGATGAACACAGGAAAAAAACCTACTGAGTCTTGGTAAGAGCAATGGGTTATGTGGTGTTTTAACTTGCACTTGTACAATTCTATCAGGGCTCATCTTTTCAGAAGCCCCATGGAGAAGACTCACATTCAGAGGCATTATCAAAAACAGTAGCAATTAGTGGCAAATACTTGGGGAAAGTCAATGTCTCAGCTGACTAAAGCTATGATGCTGGGGTAAGCAAAAGACCAGGCAAAAACTTAACGAGGAGATCTAGGGAATGAGATAGTCACAAAGATATTTGAAAAATTTTAACATATCCCCAGTAATCTGGAAGGCTGTGTGAATGTAGAGCACTAAGTTCATGTGCAGGGCTGCACACATACACACGGCTGCATGCATACTCAGCAAAGAATGAAAAGGGTTCCAGTTAGTTACTTATACCTGTTGGACCATGAGATATTTTATAAGAAGAAAGTTAAAGTCAAAGTAGATATGTAAGAAGCCTGAATTTTGAATGTGTGCCACAACTCACTCATTGGCAACCTTAGCAAATGGTGGAAGCCTTACTAGCTCATGATGTTTAAAGGGAAGTGTCAACCAGTCACTGGATGGTCACTAAGCTCTGCTTAAGAAACTGAATTGAAAATAATAATGATAAATAATTAAAAAAATAAGTAATAAGTTTAGCATTTGGACAGTTTAGGGAAAACGGTTTCTACAGAATTAGTCCAAGCAAGTTACTAACAAACCAATAAGCAGACAAAAACAACAATGGGAGGGGGGACATTCAGAATCCAGAGTTGCTGCTATAATTTATCTAAAATATCCAGTGTTTCTGAGGATGACACAGGAGGATCACTTGAGGCCAGGAATTTGAGATCAGAACAAAAAATAAAAAAATTAGCAGGGCGTGGTGGTGCACGCCTTTCGTCCCAACTATTCAGGAGGTTGAGATGAGGGCATTGCTTAAATCTAGGAGTTTGAGACAACAGTGAGTTATGACTGCCTGGGCAAATACAGCAAGATTCCATCTCTAAAAACGACATGCAGTAGAAATTTAAAAAATCTAGTCTTTACCTAAAGTTATGAGATATACAGAGAAAAAGCAACTAGTGGCCCATGGGGAAAAAAAGGCAATCAATATAAACTACCCTTGACTTTAAGTTAGCTATTATAAATATGGTCAAAGAAAAAAAGGAAATATGTTTAAAGAATTGATAGAGCTTCTGATACCAATGACTGAGCAAGTAGAGAATATGAATTAAGAGATGTAAATTATAAGAATATAGAAATTCTGAAGTTGAAAAGAGCAGTAACTTAAAATAAAAAAAAAAATGCTAGAAGTGCTCAACTGCAAATTTGAGTTAGAAGAAAGACCAGTGAATGTGAAGTTAGGTCATTGGAGATTATACAGACTGAAGCCCAGAATGAACAATGAATGAAAAATAAATGTACAGATCTTTACAGACTTGTGGAACACTTAAATTTACCAATACATGCATAATAGAAACCTTACAAAGAGAGGAGACAAAGGGGTATAAAAATATTGAATAAATAATACAGTAAAAACATTTCTAAGAAGAAAGTTCATAGCCTTAAATACCTATATCAAAAAGACAGAAAGATTACAAATTAACAATCTAATGTCACATCTCCATGAAATAGAAAAAGAAGAACAAACAAACTCAGAACAATCAGAAGAAAAGAAATAACAAATCTCAAAGCAGAAGTAAATGAGATGGAAACAAAAAAAAAACCCACAAAAGATCAATGAAACAAAAAGTTGGTTCTTTGAAAAGATAAACAAAATCAATAGACCACTAGCTAGATTAACCAGAAACAGAAGCAATAGGACTCAAACATCCTCAATCAGAAGCCAGAAATGAAATAGGAGACATTACACCTGATACTGCAGAAATACAAAATATCATATATGAATACTATAAAACCTATGCAAAAAAACTAGAAAACATAAAGGAAATAGATAATTCTTGGAAACATCAAACCTCCTTAGCCTTAATCAGGAAGAAATAAATACTCTGAACAGATCAATAATGACCAGTGAGATTGAAGTCATAATAAAAAAAAACTTTCCTTCCCAATAAAAACCTTGGGCCAGACAGATTTACAGCCTAATTTGACCAGACCTACAAAGAAGAAAATATCTATTTTACAGAAACTATTTTATAGCATCAAGAAGGAGGGAACGTACCCTAACTCATTCTGTCAAACCAGTATCACCCTGATACAAAAGCCAGGAAAGGACACAACAAAAAATAGAAAACTATAGACTGGATTCCCTAGTAAATATAGGTGCAAAAATTCTTAACAGAATACTTGTAAACCAAATTCAGTGGCACATCTAAAAGATAAGCCACCATGATCAAGTGGGTTTCATCCCAGGGATGTAAGAATGGATTAATATACACACATCAATAAGTGTGATTCACCACATAAACAGAAAGAAAAACAACACATGATCATCCTAATAGATGCAGAAAAAGCATTTGATAAAATTCAGTACACTTTCATGATAAAAATCATCAACAAAGAAGTCATAGAAAGAACATACCTCAAAATTTTAAAAGGCCATATATGACAAACTGTCAGCCAACGTTGTACTGAATAGAGATAAATTGAAAGCATTCCCCCTTAAAACTGGAACAAGACAAGGGTGCCCACAGTCACCACTTCTATTCAACACAGTATTAGAAGTCATAGCCAGAGCATTTCAGGCAAGAGAAAGAAATAAAGGGCATCTAAATAGGGAAAGAGGAGTTTAAACTATCCTTGCATGCTGAAGATATGATCTTATATCTAGGAAACCCTAATGACTTCACCAACAGAATCCTGGAATTCATAAATACATTCAGAAAAGTGTCAGGTTATAAAATCAATGTATACAATTCCATAGCATTGCTCCATACTAGTAACAGTTAAACAGACAGTAAAATCAAAGACCCAATACCATTTACAGTAGCTACAAAGAAAATAAAATGCCTAGGAATATACTTAACAGAGGAGGTGAAAGATCTCTGAGAACTATAAACACTGATGAAAGAAATCATAGATGGTAAAAACAAATGGAAAACATCCTCTGATCATGGACTGGTAGAATCAACATTTCTAAAATGTCCATACTGCCCAAAGTGATTTAAAAATTCAATGGAGTCCCTGTCAAAATACCAGAATTATATTTTACAGATAAAGAAAAAATAATTCTACACTTCATTTGGAAACAAAAGACCCCAAATGTCCAAAGCAATCTTAAGTAAAAGGAACAAGTCCGGAGGGATCATATTACTTGACTTCAAATTATACTACAAGGCTATAGTAACCAAAACAGCATGGTACTGGCATAAAAGTAGAGACATAGACCAATGGAACAGAATGGATAACCCAGATATAAAACCATCTATATACAACCAACTGATCTTTGACATAGCAGACAACAATGTATGCTGGGGAAAGGCAGCTTTATTCAATAAATCGTGCTGGGAAAATTGGATACCCACATGCAGAAGAATGAAACAATACCTCTATCTTTTCATACACAAAAATCAATTTAAAATGGATTAAGAACTTAAATGTAAGGAATGAAACCATAAACATTCTAGAAGAAAACATAGGAAAGATTATTTTAGACATTAGTCTAGCTAAAGAATTTATGACTAAGACCCCAAAGGCAAATATTGTAACAACAAAAATAAAAAAAATGGGACTTAATTGAATTATAAAGCTTTTGCATAGCAAAGAAAATAATCAAGAGAGTAAATAGACAACCTACAGAATGCGAGAAAATATTCACAAACTATATATTTGACAAAGGTCTGATAATTCAGAATCTACAAAGAACTCAAACATTTGTTTGTGTTCTCTATAATGTCTTTTATCAGTGTTTTGTAGTTTTTCTTGTAGAGATCATTTACTTCCTCAGTTAAGTATATTCCTAAGTATTGTATCTTTCTTGCAGCTATCATAAATGACATTGAGTTCTTGATTTGATTCTCATCTTGACTGTTAATGTATAGAAATGCTACTGATTTGTGTGTGTGACTTTACTGAATTTATTTATTAATTCTACAAGTCTTTTGGAGGAATCTTTAGGATTTTCTAGGTACAAAATCATATCATAGGCAAATAGGGATAGTTTGACCTCTCTTCCTGTTTAGATGCCCTTTCTTTGTCTTGTGTGATTGCTCTGGCTTAGACATCCAGTATGGTTTGTCATATGTGACTTTTATTACTTTGAGGTTTATTTCTTCTATTCCTGGTTTTCTGAGGATTTTTATCATATGGAGGTGTTGGATTTTATCAAATGTTTTTCTGCATCTATAGAGCTGATCATATTTTTTTTAATTATCTTTAGACGGTGAATCACATTTATTGATTTGTGTATATTGAACCATCCTTGCATCCCTGGGATGAAACCCATTTGATCATGGTGAATAATCAATTGATGTGCCGTTGAATTCGGTTTGCCAGAATTTTGTTGAAGACTTTTGCATCTATGATTATTGTGTACTTTCCTGATTTTGCTATCAGGGTGATACTGCCTTTGTAGAATGGGTTAAGGAGATTTCCCTCCTTCTCAATGTTAAGGAACAGTTTCAGTAGGAGGGGTACTGGTTCTTTGTAGGTCTGGTAGGATTTGGCTGTGAAACCGTCTAGTCCTGGGTTTTTGTTGTTGTTCTTGGTAGATTTTCTGTTACTGTTTCAGTCTTGTTATTGGTCTGTTCAGACTTTCTATTATTTCCTGATTCAAGCTTGGGAGACTGTATGATTATATCAATTTATCCATTCCTCTAGATTTTCTAGTCTGTGTGCATAGAGGTGTTAGATTGTTCCTTTTGCATCTAGATGCTCTGGTGAACTCTACTTTCAATTGTAACAATATTTTCATTGGTTATATTGGGCTTCATATGGAAAATGTGTCCAAAAATGAGGATAATTTTTCTCTGTCCATATAGCCTAATTAGTTAGAAATGTTTTTCTGGTCAGTTGTACACATTTACTGTATATATTAATATTGATAGTGGCCTGCCATCTGGGGCTGTGGAGGTCTGTCTGACACTGGATTTTAGTGAGGCAGTCCCAGTTTGGGGATCCAAGGTACCATCTGGTCTTCTTTTCTCTTTCCTTCCCCTACACCGAGGGTTTCTCTGTCCATGCTATGCTGCCTAAGACTGAATGAGGGGTTATGCAGGCCAGGGATAACATAAAATCATCCTTCTTACTTTCTTCAATGTTATTTATTATTTCTGTGCTATACCCAGGTGCTGTAATCTATCACTTTGTTTCCTTAGCGCTTCTGAAGGTATTTTTGTGTGTGGTTAGTTGTTGGAATTGATGTTTCTGAGAGGAGACATGGACTAGAATGTCCTAGTCCACCATTCCACTGATTGTTGAAATTACTTGAATTTTTAATTTTCAAAAATTTAATTTTCCTTAATAGCCACAGCTCATTTAATATTGATTAAATATAGAAGGTATCAGCATTTTACATGATCTGAGGGCCACACTACTTTATCATTGTAGAGAAGATATTTAGAAATAGTATTAGTGGTTTATATTTTTTATAAATTCCAGGGAACCACTGTCATTGTATATAATGCTGGTGTTCCTAGACTCAGGTAATCTATGTAGATCCTCTTATGTCTTTTCCAATATCCTCTCTCAGGTGTGAACCAATACTGATCATTATGTTTGAGTCTAAGATGCAGTGATTTCTTTGGCTTGTGATTCTCCCTAACACATTTGAAAACAGTTGTTAAACAGAATTTTACTTTATTTATGACCCTCCAATCTTTTGTAGATGACCTTAGGCTTTCTATTAAAATATCCTCTACTTTGTGTGGTGGTCAGAATTTGGGAAATAAAGAAGTCTGCAGAATCTGAGATGTTCAGTCCTTGCCATGTTTTCTATTGCATTCACCCAGCAAAGGACAGTAGGACTTCTTGCAATGTTGCAAAAGAAATTAGAGGTTGAATATCTCTAATCCAAAAATCCAAATGTTTTAAAGTCCAAACGGTTTTGAGCCACCAACACAACATCTTTGCTTTCTAATGATTCAAGTGTATACAAACTTTGTTTCCTGCGCAAAATTATTAAAAAATATTGTATAAAATTCCATTCAGGCTATGTGTATAAGATGCATATGAAACATAAACAATTTCCATGTTTAGAATTTCACCCCATCCCCAAGATATTTCATTATGTATGTGCAAAAAATTTGAAAATACAAAAAAAGAAAATTCAAAATCTGAAACACTTCTGGTCTCAAGTATTTTAGGTAAGGGAAACTCAACCTTCTTTTTGAGGCTAACTGTGGTTTCCCCAGATTTCAAGTTGTTAACGTGATCACCATGTCTTCACAGCATTCAATGTATGTTCTCTATCTCTGATTTCATAAACAGTCATGGGGGAAAGCAGAGGGTACTGTAGCCTTTCAACAAATTAGGTAGACTCTCGAGGAAATTAAATGACATAGCTAGAGACTCTGAAAATGATAACGTAGTAGTTAAAAGTATGTGGCTTTAAAGTTAGACACACATGGGTTTGAATCGTAGCTTTATCTTTTATAGGCTGTAGGGTTTACCAGCAAATTATTTAACATCTACGTGCCTTTTGTTGTTTCAGTAAAGAAATGGAGATAAACTACTTTATGAGTTCACAGTGAGGATTAAAAGAAATAAAATGTGCTCAAATTATATTATTATTATTATCATCATCATCAATCTTGGTCTTTTGACACTCATTAATTCTGATGTTTCTCCATTCTTACAGACCTGAATCTCAGAGTTTGCAGTTAGACTCTCAGCAGTAAAAATAGAATAACACTTATTTTCTTTATCCTCTTTTACAAATTAATGATTTACACTTTGGGATTCTTTTTAGAAATTAAATAAAATAAGACATAAGATTTCTATAATATAAATGTATTATGTAATTGTTGGTGCAATTAAATACAGGATTTTTTAAGAAGCATAGTTCCATGAATTCAGTTTTGTTAATATCTTGCTTCAAATATGTGATTCATGAAATGCAACCAGAAAAAAACTTGACTTTTTGATGACGGTTTTATGGCCTATCAGATAACCTTTGGCTTAAAATAATTTATGAAGAAACAAATTTCTTCTGAAAGCTTCAGAATATTATCAAAGAATGGTATATGTGTTATTGTTTATTCATATTGTCTGACAGAGTAAGTGTAAGAAAGTATTTTTAAATGAATGGAGAAAATCTCTTAAGATAAAATCCTCAGAAATATAAAAAGGTATAATCCTCTGCTTACATGCAATGTTCAAAATACTAACAGTGTCTCATTAATTACTAATTAAGCTAACAAAGCTATTTGAATTGCTATCAAGTGAGAAATATATTGTAAAATATTCAACTAATTTCATTTCCTATTTAAAATGATGAAACTACACAATTTTATTCTTTATTAACTGATACTGCTTTAACATCAGATTATCTTAACCGGACTCAAGCTGGACAAGGAGACAATAGGGATTCTAAAGATAATATCAACCATGCTGTTTTTCCCCACAAGTGAGTATTTGAAAATAAAATTTGTCATTATTTATTTTGTATTATCATATATGATATGCAACTCTAAATTAATGAGACTAATTTCCTTTTGGAGTCACTATTTAAAGTTTCCTTAATTCCCAGTAACTATATATTGAGCAAAAAAAGCAAGTGTAGAAAAAGTTTACAAATTTAACAAAACAATGTCAATCATTTCTTTGGGCACGTATGTGTGTTTGTAAACAGAAACTATCTGGAGGTATACACGACTAACCTAATAAGAAGTTATCCCATAGGAGCTCAGGTGGAGGGAAAGGAGAATTGGATTGGCAAAGCAGGATACAAGGAAGATTTAGATGCATTTGTATTTTAATTTAAAAAGGAAAATGAATTCATGTATTATTTATATAATTATCATTAATTTAAAAAATAAATTTATTATGGGGCTAATGGACTGGGTGCAACTAGAGTGTCAGAACATTGAAGTTACTATTATTTCTAGCTCATTCCTTTTTTTTTTTTTTTTTTTTTTTTTTGAGACAGGTTCTCAGTCTGTTGTCCTGGCTAGGGTGCAGTGACATCATCATAGTTTACTGCAACTTCAAACTCCTGGGCTTAAGTGATCCTCCTGCCTCAGTCTCCCGAGTAGCTGGGACTACAGGTGTGTACTACTACGCCCAGCTAATTTTTCTATTTTTTTAGAAATGGGATCTTGCTCTTGCTTAGGCTAGTCTCGGACACCTGGCCTCAAGCAATCCTCCCAACTTGCCCTCCCAAAGTGCTAGGATTATAGGTCTGAGCCACTGTGCTCAGCCTCTAGCTCATTCTTATAGAAAACTGACAAGTAAGGGTCTTTCACCTTTACTTCTAAGGCACACACTGCGTTTGTAGGTGATTTCCCTTAATCAGACACTTTATCCTTCACTATTCATCAGTCTTCATAATAGTCATAATAGCTATTTAGACTTATTATTTTAGCCATTTTATAGAGGTGGGAGCTTAGAGAAAGGTTGCATGACTTACTGGCAAAGTTCGGTCTACGTATTATTATTACTTTTTTGCCCGTGTTAACTAAGTTCTTTAAAAGCAGGAACTTTATTAACCAAATAAATTTGTGAATGGATAATCATGCCTAGTAAAGTGCTTTGGAGAGAGTCAGCACTCAATAAATTTTTGTAACTAAATGTATGTTGAAATGTTAAGTTACTATATAAATATACCATTTCAGTATTTTTTTCCTACTCATTAATCCATGAGAATAAAGAAGAAAACATCCTGTGTTGTCATCATGCTTTAAACGTGGAACATGGAGTCACAAGTTTGTTTGCACTAAGGTGAAATTCAGAATGAATTACCTTCCCAACTGACCTTGGTTTAGAGATGAAGAGCTGAGACTAAAAGTAAAAGAACTAATTTTAAAAATAATGTTAAAATTTTATCTTATTCAGTGAGCATTCTTGCCCTTTATTTGAGTCATATTTGAACCTTCCAATAATCGACAAGCTAGGTACTTTTATTTTGATATTGCATAAGTGAATAAGACTAAGAGGAGTTTAATAAATTACACAAAGCTTTGACCTTATATCTGGAGAAAATATCACTTCAAAAGTCTGGTCCTTTCCTGATATCCTTAAAGACTTCCTCTCTCTCCAGTCTGTCCTATGACATTGCTCAAATTTATATTTAACATTTTTCACTACCTACTCTGCTATTGTTTAATTAACATTCATCTAACAAATGTGTAAACTTTATGAGAAAAGAGAACTTTATCTATTTTGTTTACCTATAAGTGTGTCCGGCACAAAGTGTATACTCAATAACTGTCTAAAAAGTAAATAAAAATAATACTACATTTCTGCTTAGGGTTTTACTCATTCCTTTAGAGAGAAGAAACTCTTCACAAGTGTTAGATTGTTTTCTCCATTGTCAAATTCCTTACTCTTAAAGTTAGTAGATCACCTTTATTTACTCAAATGCTGGGCCATTTCAAGTAAATTCACGAAAGATAACAATGGGAAAATATATTCAACATGAGTATCATTAAGTACTTGATGAATTTTTATAAAAATGGTTATAAAAACTTTTATAAAAAAAGTTATGATATTGAGAAATATAGTCTTAAATATTTTTTACTCCTTATTAAGTAATCAGCATCTCTCAAAATGGATGCTTTTACTCCCATTTATGAAAATTTTAGCAATACTTAGAAATGGCATTTAAAGTTTGAGATATATTGTGTTATATTCTGTTTTACCAAATGCGAAGATACCACTATATTTGTCACTGAACAAAGTATCAAGATATTGAAATTTACTCTCTCAATAATGTTCTGTCTTGACATTTCTTTCTTACTTTGAAATTTGGGCTGTTGTGCATATATATTACATTTTTCTTTTCATGTGAGAAGAAATATTTTTCATTTATATCTTCGGAATAACAATATGTTGTTCATACTTTTAGAAACTCGATTCTTATCTTTTGTACCATATCCCCTGTGCTCCAGTTACGATATTGCAAAACCAACAAATTGTAATTCAGCTGTGTAGGTTTTATAAGTCCTGGCAAGGTCTTAAATCTTTGCAATATATCACAAACTATAGTAGCACCTATAAGAAACAGGCTATGTTTTTTGTTGCTGGTGGTGCATCTGTTTGCTATGGAGCTGTCTGAAATATTGTTTCCACCTGATCAGCTCTTTTTGGTATAGGTATATGTTATAAGCGACAGAAAAAACTCGTCTACTTTAATTTTAAGGGGGCACATAAGCTTGCCAAACATACATTACTTAATATACACAGAAAGCACCAGCAGCGGTAACTATCTTTAAAGCATACCATAGATTTTAGCTTACCTGGACTAAACAATACCAGTTAAAAACTTGAATATGTGCTTGGATGTCCAATAAGGAATTTTATGAACTTAAGCATGCCAGCTAAAAATGGAAAAATGTGGGAGAAATTTAATTATAAAATGAGAATTACTTGACTCCCTTGGGCACCCTAGGAGCACTAGACCTAAAAGAAACATTGTGAATTATTGTTATAGATGCCGAAATTTGTTTTCCATTTAAAAATTGGGTAATTCCTTAAAAATTTTATTAAAACTATCTGTGTATTATATGAAAATTATAAATGCCCTTTAAGGTAAGGGAGAGATCATTACTGGTTGTTTTGGCAGAGTTGTAGGCAACTTGCCTTCCTGATCTAGAGATACCACGTGGCTGGGAACATTGGCAGTTAGGATCTTGCCACAATAAGGGACTGTCACTGGAAGTGCTATCCTTTCCTGCTGGGCCTGAGACTGCCTTCTCTTGCTTGAGTCACCAGGCAACCAGGGGGGAGAGGTCAGGGAAGATTCTGCCACAAAAAGCACTAAGCCTGGGAAACCTCTTTGTCCCTGTGGGCCTAAGGCTCCCCTGCTCCACCCAGAGACTGGCAGCCTACGGCAGGACCAGTACTTGCCTGGGAAGCACCTTACTTTCAGAGATTAAAGACTCCCTTTCCCTACCTAGAGACACCAAATGAAGGAGCCTGGGAAAACTCTGCCCCTCAGCTAACACCAGAAGGGACCAGGGGGAATCCCAGTGGAATGAGATAAACCAAGCAGACCAAAGTAGCAGCACTAAGGCTCTGAAAATTAGATTATCATAGGAAATACAGCCCACAAAAGTAGGCCAAGACCTGTGTCTTACAGGTAAACAGGTGACTGCCTGCTAAAATTAACAAATAAGTAAATAAAAATAAATAAGACTCAGAGTTTCCTAACATGATAGCCAAAATGTCTAGAATAAAATAAAAAAAAAAACCTTATCATATCAAGGATCAGGAAAATCACAACTGAAGTGAGAAAAGACAATCAATTGACACTGACATGAGAATATTGGAATTATGTGGAAAGTATTTTCAAGTAATGTCAAAAAATAACTCAACAAGTAATAAAAATTCTTATTAAACAAATAAAAAAATAGAAAATCTCAGCAAAGAAATAGAAGCTACAATACAAAACCAATCCAATTATAAAAAGAAAAATACAACAACAGAAATCAATGAAAACTTGCTATAGGGGATCGATAACTGAGTGACAGAGGGGAGAGTAAGTGAACTTGAGGACAGATCAAATACGTTCACCCAATTTGAGCCAAAAAATTAATGAACAGATCCCTAAGGACCTGTGAGATGATAACAAAAGGGCCAACATTCATATCATTGGAGTCCTAAAAGGAAAGGATAAAAAGAGTGAGGCTGAAAGAGCATTTGGAGAAATAATGTTCGAAAAGTTCCCACATTTGGTAAAAGACATGAACACACAGATTCAAGAAGATGATAAAACCCAAGTCAGATAATCTCTCCTAATAAAATTAACCCAAGACACATCATAAAATTATGAAAACTAAAGCCAAAGAAAAAAAAATATAGACATAGATGGATACAAATGGATATAGATGACCCAAATGACACAATCAATCAACATGGTCTAATAGACATAATTAAGCAGTCACCTAACAACAGTAGGATACACATTTTTTTTGTTTTTTGTTTTTTGTGTTTTTAGTTATCAAGAAACATTTACCAAGATAGACCATATCCCTGGCCATAAAAAAACCTTTGAAAAATGTGAAAAATTGGCATAACTCAGAGCATATTCTGGGATCATAATGAAATCAAATGAGAATTTAATAGCATAAAGACAAATGAAAATCTCTATACATATGGAGATTAAACAGTATACTTCTAAATAATCCATGCATCAAAGAAGAAGAATCAAAAAATAAAAAATATGTAGAAGTGAATGAAAGAAAAACTGCATATCAAAATATGTGGGTTCCAATTAGAGCAGGGCTGAGAGGGACACACATAGCACTTAAAAATTCATAGCTTATATTAGAAAAAAGGAAAGATGTCAAATCAACCATCCATATTCCTACCTCAAGGAAATAGTAAAAAAAAAAGAGCAAAGTAAACCCAAACCAAGCACAAGGAAGGAAAAAACAAAAATAAAAACAAAAGCCAGATAATTGAAAGTAAAAACCGCAGATAAAATTAATGAAACAAAAAGCTAGTTCTCAAAAAAAAATCAATACAATTAATTAATACCTCTAGCAAGACTACAAAAATAAAGAGAAATGACATAGAGTATTAATCCTTAGAATGACACAGGGTTATTACTACAAATTCCACTATAATTAAAAAAGATAATAATGAAGTACTATGAACAATTTTACACTTATAAACTCAACAACTTAGAATAAATGGATCAATTCCTTGAAAACTATAAACATCCAAAATAGAATCAAGATGAAAAAGATAATTTAAATAATCCTAGAAACATTAAAGAAATTGAATTCATAGTCACAAAGGTCCCTTCATGCAAAAACAAAAGTAAAAGCAAAACTAAAATAAAACAGAACAAAAAAACATTAGACCCAGTTGGTTTCACTGGAGAATTCTATCAAATGTTTAAGAATTAATGCCATTATTACACAAGCTCTTCTAAAAAATAGAAGAGGTATAAAGTACTGGGGCCAGTATAGTCATCCCTTGGTATCTGTAAGGGATCAGTTTCAGGACCCATACAGATATCAAAATCTGCAGGTGCTCAAGCCCCTTATATAAAATGATGTAGTATTTGCATATAACCTATACACATCCTCCTGTATACTGCACTCTGTATCATCTCTGTATTACTGTAGTACCTAATACAATGTAAATGCTATGGAAATAGTTGTTATATTTTAAAATGTTATATTATTTTATTCTTATGTTGTTATTTTTTAATATTTTTTTCTGAACATTTTCCATCCAGAGTTGATTGGCTAAATCTGTAGATATGAAACCTGTGGATATGGAGGGTCAAAAGCACGTGTGTGTGCACACACACGTGTGCTTGTGTGTGTATGTGTGTGTGTATGTACACACACACATGCACGTGCACACATTCTTAGGCATTTTAAGTTTTTGGTTTCTAATATGAATTAGATCTTTTCCCATTATCCTCTGATGTGTTATTGGTATGCAGGAACACTCCTGATTTTGGATTATTCATTTTGCATGTAGATGCTCTGGTGAACTCTCCTTCCAGTTGTAATAATATTTCAGTTGGTCATCTTGGGCTTTATATGGAGAAATATGTCTGCAAATAAGGATAACTTTGCCTCTGTCCATATATTTTACTGTATTAGCAATAAAGTTTGGTATTTAAAGAACAGAATCTTTATCTACATTGGTTTGCCACTTTTCTTTTACTTTCTTGTTTCATCACTTTGTCTTGTTTTAACTTTTTATTTTGGAATAATTAGACTTGTAAAAATTACAAACAATAATCAATAATATAGAGAATTCCCTTACACTCTTCCTCCAGCTTCCTTTAATTGTAACATTTTACATAACCATCATACCAGTATCAAAACCAAGAAACAAACAGTAATACGATACTATTGTTAACTACAGACTCTAATCAAATGTTACCAGCTAAAATATGCTGGACTTTTAGTTCTCTGAGTTGAGGTACTAATAGATAAACTTTGGGATTGAGGATAATAACATTTTTAACAATTTAAGTATATTGCCAAATTGCTTCACTAAAAGGTTGAACCAATTTGAACCAGCCCTGTAGGAAGATTCCCATCAAAGTGAATTCACAGAGATCATGGTCACCTTTAATTTTGCTGCTGTTTATATGTTGATTATTGGTTATTATTAGTGAACATGAATTCAGCTTTATCCTCCAGAGTTATTTATAGCCAAATTATGTAGAAATTTTTTTCTGATCAATTGTACACATTTGCTGTATATAAACTATTGCTATCTATATATATGAATGTGTGTGTGTATACACACACACACACACACAATTTTTGAGCTAAGGTATTTTAACAAATCAGATGGCTCCTACTGGAAGCCTTTATTCCCTGTCAGTAGCTCTATTTCTTGTTTGATATAAAGATTTATGCCCCCCGTTAACATGTCTTTTGTACTTTATTATGCCAAAAAAGTATGAACTTCCTTGCTTACCATATATTACCTTAAGTTAGGCTTGGGAGACATAATAAACTAGGCCAATTGCTCTTTTCCAGTCTAAATTTTTCTTCCAAGGATTGATCTAAAGGGAAAAAGGAATAAACCACCAAACTCAAATTCTTTAGTTTGCATGAGTTCTAAGGAACCATAAATCTTAAGTTGCATTGCTGTCTCTCAAAGTTTCTAATACTTCCACATCATAACAGTTCTTCTCTTCTTTGAAATAAATTACTGAATAGTGGTAATTTTCCCTTTGGAGAAATGAAATATTTCTGCAAGGAATGCCAAGTGCTTTCAGTTGTTCTTCTGTTAGGTGAATAAATGTCAAGGCTGATGTCTAAGGAGTGGAGGATCTCCTGTCACATATATCTGTAGGCTGTCTCTGTGCAAGTGTGGTGATCTGATTTAAGCCTTGTCTGTATTGTGAATTTCTCTTAGTCATTGGGTTGATTATTTCCTATCTTTGGACCTAGAAACATGAATTTTGATCGATATTCAACCAGTACTCTCTAGTACACAGATATAGATGTGGCTGTCCAATCTCCTTACCACCATCATTATAAATTATCAGGAGCTGCAGTATAGTTGTTAAGTGTTTCCTGAGGAATGTATTCTGAAACCATCTCTAATCTTTATTACTCAAATTCCATATTATTTTTAAACATTTCTGGGGCTCTCTACCAAGCAATTGTAGGTAGAAAAAAATCAAGAGTTCCCTATACATGTTCTCGACACAAAAAGTAATTGACTTTTTAAACATTCATTGACATTTTCGCTCTTACTTGCTGTATAATTTTTGTCCTGGCTAGAGATCTCATTAAAACAACTTCAAAAATGGATATTTATTATTTACTTATAGCATTTTGTATACATCATTTTATTTATAGCTATATATCAGAAACATGACCCACAAATAATTTCACATTAAATTATTTTAATTAAAATTTTTATTGAGGTAATTGTAGACTCTCATGAAGTTGTAAGAAATAATATAGACTCTATGTACATACTATTCATTTTCCCTCAATGACAATATTTTGCGGAAATGAAGTCCAAAATCATGACATATATTTTGACATTGACAAAATTCACTGATCTTATTCAGATTTTTCCAGTTTTTGAATATAAAAAAATTGCCACATGTATTTTTGTACAGATTTTCCTGTGAATATAAGATTTGATTTTTGGGGGGATAAATATAAATGCCTGAGAGTACAATTGTTGGGTTGTATGGTAGTTTGATGTTTAGATTTTATTAAAACTAAAACTGTTTTCCTAAGTAGCTGTATCATTTTATATTCCCAATCAGCAATGTACCAATGAGCCATGCTAATTTTTTTATTGTTCCCAATTTATATTTGTATTTTTAAAAATATCCTCTTTTTTTGTATTGTCCTCATTACTTTCATTAATGTTATTATTTTGTGTTTCTTTTAATATACATTTATAAAACACTAGAAACAAGATTTCCTCTGAAAGAACCTGAATGAGAAGCGATTAGTAGGAAAGACCAGAGCCATACATGGTGGCAGGTACTGGGGGTTGCCTGGGCCCAGGTGCGATTGGGTGTTTGTTCCCTTAAGTAGATGGTGGCACCCACATGCACAGCACTTCACCGTGTGCACAATTCACATCCTACCTAAAAAGAAAACAAAATAAAAACAAAACTACAAATTACTGGGTAATCACGGCTCCTTTCAAAGGATCAAAAGTGTAAATATTTAATAGTGGTTTTGATTTGCATTTCCCTGTTGATTAGAGATGTTGAGAATTTTTTCATATGTTTTTTGGCCATTAGTCTGTCTTCTTTTGAAAAGTTTCTGTTCATGTCCTTTGCTCACTATTGAATGATGTTGTTTAATTTTTCTCTTGCTGATTTTCCTGAGTTCTATATAGATTCTGGTTATCAGCCCTTTATGGGATGTGTAGCAAGCAAATATATTTTCTCATTCTGTAGATTGTTTGCTTTCATGATGGTTTCCTTGGCTGTGCAGAAGCTTTTTAATTTGATCAGGTCCCATTTATTTATTTTTGTTATTGCCACGATTGCCTTTGGGGTCGTCTTCATAAATTCTTTCCCTAGACCAATGTCTATAAGAGTTTTTCCAACATTTTCTTCTAGAAGTCTTATAGTTTCATGCCTTAGGTTTAAGTCCATTATCTACTGTGAGTTTATTTTTGTGAGAGGTAAGATGTGTGGATCCTGTTTCAGTATTGTACATGTGGCTATCTAATTTTCCCAGCACCATTTATGGAATAAGGACTCTTTTCCCCCGTGTATGTCTTTATCTGTTTTGTCAAA
>CAUYSK010006405.1:0-12240 GCA_963575035.1 Avahi laniger
AAAATATATAGAAAAAATTAGCCGGGCATGGGGGTGCATGCCTGTAGTCCCAGCTACTTGGGAGGCTGAGGCAGGAGGATCGCTTGAGCCCAGGAGTTTGAGGTTGCTGTGAGCTAGGATGACACCACAGCACTCTAGCCCGGGCAACACAATGAGACTCTGTCTCAAAAAAAAAATATATGAAAAAAAAAAAAAATCACCCCAGGTATCTGGATGGTCACACCTGACTAAGAACTGAAACTGCAGGCGGCACACGCATCCACGAACATGGCTGTTGTGTGTCATCTTGGCCCATGACGGGCACGTCGTGACCACAGCCACTGCTGCCCGTGGGTGTGTTCTGCGTTCGTTTCATTCCACCCAGTCGTTTTCAAGGCGCGGCACGCATCTAAGTGCACACTGACCCAGCGTTTTGTCGTAGGGAGAAATACGACGGTTAGAAGAGGCCCTTGTGCATGCCAGAAAGGAAGGAAAAGAAGCTGCATCAGCCAGAAGGGCCCTGGAGAGCGAATTGGAGGACGCTCAGGTAACACTGAGGGCCGTTGTCATTACTCCCTCATAAAGGAAACCCAGAGAAGCAAAATTGGAGGGACATGCAGAAACTGTCACTGGTCCTCTCTTCCCAGGTAGCTCCCTTTCACCCATAATAACCACTCTGGGCTTCGAACTGTCCATTTAGACTGTGATGCTCAACTGAGGAAATTTGGTAATGTCTATAGACATTTTTGGTTGTCACACGAGGGAGGTGCTACTGGCAGGTAGCTGGTGGAGGCCAGGGATGCTGCCAAAAATCCTACAAAGCACAGGACAGCCCCACAACAAAGGATCATCTGGCCACGGATGTCAGGAGTGCCAGGGTTGAGAAACCTTGACATTAAAGAGCTTGACAGCTTTCCAAAGATAAAATATGGATTGTGTGAAAGGCAGGCAGGATCAGTCCCCAGGGCAGTGCGGAGGCGGCTTTCTGGCAAAAGCCAATTTCCCTTCTCCGGGCAAACGCACCCCGTAGAGCGCAGTCCTTCAAGGTGGCTGTGAGAAGGGGCAGGAGGAAGTCGTTCCTTGAAACTGAATAACTATCTCTATTCAAAATCAGTAGGTTCTTAGAAAATTAGATTTTCCCATTTGAAGCTTAGAAAGATTATTTGAAGTACATTCTAAAGCAAAGCCTGGATGGAGTTCTAAATTGACTTTGCACAGTGACCCCCGTGTCATCCAGGTGTGTCCTTCCTGCTGTTGGCTCTCAGGTTCTAAAGAACCGGCACCCAAGCACCCCCCCAGGTGAATTTCTGAGGAGGTAAAAAACGAGGAAGGCTGTTGAAGTTTCATTAGGGACTCACTTGTACGAGGATAGGTGGGGGAGGGCACATCGAAAGCGCTGAGCTGAGTTAGGGTACAGATCTGTAAATGTCTCAGTGCAGCTTCCCTTAAAGATACAGGGCTTCGTCTCCTCAGGGTGTATGGAACAGAAGGGGGTCACACAGGTCAGCCACAACTCAGGGACTCTTATCCCCAAATCAGAGAGGCCTACGCCTTCTCCCTGGCTTTGGAAGGAAATTGTTTTTGTTTATAGTAAAATCCTGATTTGTTCTAGTTCTGTGTCTGACTGCCTTCCCTTAGATTTTTTTTTTCTTTCTTTGTTTTTCTTTCTTTAGATCTTTGTTACAAAATCTTTTTGGGTTGATTTGGTGCAGAAGGCAATTTCCCCATGCTGTTATTTAAGGCTTGGGGTGGCTACTGCTACCTAACCCAGCTGCCAAAGCGTCGGGCTTAAGTTTGTGAGCTGGTGGGGGGCAGAAAGAGAGGAAGACATTGGTACTCTGCAGGGACAGACCTCTGCACCTTCGTGTCATGTCCACACCAAGCACAGGGTGCAGCTGTGAGAGTCTCTCAGAACTTTTCCTTTGGTCGAAAAGAACTTTTCGCACAGATGGAAGTAGTTTCCCGGCTGGGAATCTGCAGCTCATGGGTAATTCAGCATATAGAACAGATGATGGCCTCCAGGCCAAAAGATCTTAATGGAATCCCCACTCACCCCGCTTCCGATCTCTAGCCTTGCTTGGGAAAGGCTCCCTGACGGGTTACCTGTGTTGAGCCTGTGTTCCCAGTGGTGTGGAGAAGGGGAGCATGCCTCATGGGGTGTGTGGCCGTGCTAGCCACCGGCAGTGCAGTTTCACCCTCTTTACCTGAATTATCTGGTCTCAAAAGGGATGCCAGGAAACGTGCACCATCACTCTGCAATACTGTGCTTTCTCTAAAACCGGGAATCAGAGAGTCAGCTCCTTTTGTCTGGTCTCTTTCCGCGTGCCTGTCGACCTTGAAGCTGGCAACCCACAGGGAACTTAGCCCTGGAGGAAGAGGAAAAAGTAACTGGTGTTTTTCTCATACAAACATTATATGTTTCAAAATCTTTGTGCCTGTAGCAATCTGTTGCCTCTTCCTGTATGATAAATATATTTCTTTACATAGTAGCTGAAGACCACGGTGAACTTACATCTGATTTACCGTGACTCAGTCAAAAAGTGGCCGAGGGGCGTGAAGACACCAATCTTGGTGTGTTGACCCCAGGCTTGGTTCAGGACCTTGCTGCCGTCCATGCCTACTTGAACTGTGTTCAGGGCAAAGACACCTACGATTGCGTTTACAAGTGCCTTGTGCAGATGGGGAGGTGAAGAAGTCTTTTCTGGAGAAGCCACAGTTCTTTCCTTCAGGGAGGGATAATGGTACACATTATCCATGTCTTCACCTCCCACCCTATTGGACTTTGCGTATGGAGACAATAAAGGAAAAAGCCCCAGTGTTTCCACCGTTGCAGCCCACAGTTACGGTGTGGCAAGGGCTGTGAGAAGACCAGGTCCTTCTGGTCAAACTACTCATTCCTTGAAACTGGTAGGCTCACGTGTACCTTGGTTGTTGTTAATATGGACTAACTGGGGCCTTATTCAGTCATATAGTAAAAGGCTCTTCGTCCATCGACAGGATGACTCACTATACATCCACCAAAGTTGTGTCTGGGATTCTCTGACCTGATACATTTTCTCCAAATTTTTGTCCCATTATTGGTCAGTGGGCTCGTATTGCTGGTCTTGGACATGTGGTCACTGTAGTAGCTACAGAGCATTTCATTCCAAACATGGTTCACGTGAAGGGTTAAAAAAAAAAATGCAAAGTTGCCAAGTTAGCTTCTTTTCATGTGAAATTGGGACATGTTTTCTCAGCAGTGACTTATTGGAACATATTTCTTGAATAACTGCAGAGGCAGAATATTATTTTAAACAATGTTCAAAACTTAGGATATATTGGAATTATCTGGGGAACTTTCAAATGCAAATTTGTGGGCCCCATGCTAAGAAAAATTGTAACTCCATCAGAAAGAGCTAGAATCTATAATACATTTTAAGTAATGGGCACACCACCCTTGCATAGTGATTCTGAGGTAAGAAGTCTTCAGATCACTTTAGGGAATAGGTAAAACCACTAAGTTTTTAACATATACCGAATAGTGAATATACCCAGATAGATGGAAAATCTATTCCTTGCCTTTATAGATCTTACTACCCTGCGGTAGAGGCAAGATACAAGAATATTTTGGAATACTTTAGCAAAATTCTCCTTCTAGACAATGGATGTTTGGGGGGAGGGGGGTATTGGCAGGCCCTGGGTGCAGACTGGTGAGTCCGTGGTGTCTCTGGCGGCGTAGGAGGGAAGGAGCGGGCAGCCCTGCCTGAGCAGAGTGAAGCAGAAATGCACGAGCCATATGTAGGTTGAGTGGAGTTGAGGCTAGCTTGGCTGTGGGCCCGGAGCTTTTGGGGTTGGAGTCCCAGAGGAGGAGAAGGAGAACAGGGGCATCTGTAGAGGCTGAGTTGGATCCTGAAGGTTCTGCAGGAAGCCATTGCTGGCCCTTTGTTGTTTTCACAAATTTACATTTTTGAGATACACATTCTGAATTTTCTCTCATACAACAGAACCATTCCTCGCCAGTGCCATAACTCTTTCTTCTTACACTTTGCCCCCAACACCACTAAATGAACCATAAACAGAAACCCCAGGGTTCACCCCTGCATCTGGTGTATGCCCAGCGGTGGCTGTGGTGGGCCCCATGCCTGCTAATTGCCCCCACGCTGAACTCCTGATTACCTTCCTTTTGCCACCTTTTCCCCAAGAGCTTTGGTCGACCTTGGTTCCTTACAGCAATTAACTCCAGCAGCCTAGCTGTGTTGGCTGCTTCTCAAAGGGCTGCCAGCCCAGTGGAGCCCAGGGGCCAGAAGGCTACCAGGGGTGGTTTCTCGGCCCCACGTCATGTGGTCGGCAGCCCAGAGCTGTTCCATGCTCTGCAAACCAGGAGAGCCCACAGTGATTTGGAGTGTTTTCAGGATCCTGAGTTACTGCGTGTGACAGCTGCTTGTGAATGTTAAGGGCTGCACAAATACAATCCATTGTTCCCACACAGCCTCGGCAGGGACACAAGGCCTGTAGGCCCTCGGTAGTTCAAGTAGTAACCCACACTCAGCCCTCGGCACCTGCTGGCATTTCCCAGGTGATGCAGTCTCTGTTTGGGTCATGCTGTTCTCTTCTGAGCTGTGCCCCTCCCTGTTAGCCCCACACTGATGGCCTAACACTTGGTCATTTAAAGAAGCCACTGTAACCTTCCTGAGATCTTTTAGGATTTTGTTTTGGAATTGCATGTTGTTTATATAAAGGACATAAGTCAGTGTGACTATTTGAGATGAGAGCCTCAGGGGAACCAGGGAGAACACTGTACCCTAGATGGGTTATATTTTATTAATAATAGGCACTAGTATTTGGTGCTGAGTCACTAAAGACCACCCTTATGTACTTTTTCTCACTAGTGTCTCTTCCATTTAACACCTTGTGTTCATTCAGTTCATCCACCTGTGGGTTTCCAAATTCCTTTTTGTCTATGTTCGCGTCCAACTCACAGATGCCATTGAGTGCAACATTGCAACTCCCTCTCCCAGGTGAGCCTCTGTCCCGTGGGACAGTGTTTTCTTTCCTTATGGGTGCATTTTTAGATATCCTAACTGTGAGAACCATCTCCACAAGAGTAGATTCTAGAATATTAGTTGCAATGCTGATATCACAGGATATAAATTGCCAAGTAGGTTTAGATTAGTCTAATGTATAACTTTACCTCAGTTTTCAAGCACGAACATTCAGATTTTCAGCCTCATCCTGAATTCACACCACCAGCAGCCTTGCCCACGTGTCTCTGTAATACATCCTCTGTCCCCTCCTGCCTGTGAATGTTTTTGGTTACGTGAGCTTTCCTTTGCAGTCCCTGAATTTCAGAACCAGCAATGTTCTTGTGTCTCTGTCACAGCTTTATTTTGATCCGTTTCCTTATCATGGCTGTGACAGGTCTGATTGCTCTGTGGTGTGGCCAGGAAATCCCCTGTGCCCCGTCCCTGTGGCTACCCGGCAGGTAGGTGGCTGCACTGTCCTCTCCCTGCCCTTGCAGAGGAACCTGATTCGGACCACCCAGGAGCAGAAGCAGCTGTCCGAGAAGCTGAAAGAGGAGACTGAGCAGAAGGAGCAACTGAGAAGGCTGAAGAACGAGATGGAGAGCGAGCGGTGGCACCTTGACAAGACCATCGAGAAACTGCAGAAGGAGGTGAGGGAGCCGGAGGAGGAGGGGAAGGTGCAGGACCCGGCCCCCTTGAGGGTCTGGTGAAAACCAGGGAAGCCGCACTTAGGTCCAAGCACAAGTGTGTCAGGGATTTGCAGACCCCTTGAAGCAGCGCTTTAGACTTGATGAGAATCCCAGATAGAGAGAATCTGGTCTAGAAAAAGCAAATGCCTCTGGAATCTGGGCACCATAATCACCTCCTAACAATTAGCAGAAGAAGTCCAGTGCCTAAGTGCAGACTTAACCGGGTCCCTTGACTCAGAATCTACGTCTCTGTGTGGAGTCTCTGTGTGTTCACATCAATTTACTGTCCAGGAGTGTGGAAGGCAGTTTCAAAGCCCAGTCATTGCTGTTGCTCTGCTCTTCTCTGCCCAAAATACCCAGAAGAGCCAGTGGGCTCCCTGTATTTTGGGAGCTGACATGAGTGGCTCATTTTCTGACACCTATTATGGGTCAGGTGCTTTGCTAGCTCCTTTTGTTTCTCCCTAGAATTCAGTCTGTGTCTGTGTATTGTTTTGGTTCTGACAACAACCCTGTGAAGTACATATGATTTATTTCCAATGAGGACAATGCTGAGGCTCAGAGAGGTTAAGGACGTGCCCCAGTCATATACCGGCAAGTAGCAAAGCAGGGACATCACCGCAGGTGATGCTCCAAAGGATATGCCTGCTCACTCCTGCACGCTGCTTCCAACTCAGAGGGGACCAAACCTGCCCAGCCCAGGACCAGGTGCCTGGCAGTCTTTGAGGGGCTGTGGAAGACGGAGGAGAGGAGCTGCGTTCCATGTTGAAATGGGACCCGAACCCAGCTCCCTGGTCTCGGATAGAGCATGGCAGGGTGGGCTCATATCCCTGTCACTTCTTCCAGATGGCCGACATTGTTGAAGCATCCCGCACGTCCACACTGGAGCTGCAGAGTCAGCTGGATGAGTACAAGGAGAAGAATCGCAGGGAGCTCGCAGAAATGCAAAGGCAGTTGAAGGAGAAAACCCTAGAGGCAGAAAAGTCCCGACTGACAGCCGTGAAAATGCAGGAGGAGGTAATGCCCGGCCAGATAAGTCCCTCCTCTGTCCTTCATTCACAGTGTCCTTCCAGCCGGCTTGGAAGCTCTTCTGCAAGGGACTTGGGGGTGTTTGTAAGACAGCTTTTGTGCGTGAACCTTTCCTTTTACCCCCCAGGAAGGTCACCTGGGCAAATGACATTCTAAGACACAAAGGACCCACCGACTCTAAGGTGGAATGGACACAATTTTATCTTGACTATTTTCTTGATCAAAAATTTTCTGCCTAAAAAAGTTTCGCAGCCATTTATGGAGCAGCAGTGATGTGCCCGGTGGCATCCAAGTGATTTATCTGCTTTCATGTTTTAATTTAATCCTAGAACAAGGATTATAAGAACCGACTGTTTTGGGGGTTTTTTTGCCATTTATTTTTGAAAATACAGACTTTTATTAGAGTGGGAGTGGTGGTTAAGAGTTTCAGAACAATAATAGAGACTAAAAGAAATCCTCAGGAATTTATGAGGACTGAAATTATTAAAACATATTCTTGGTTTTATGTTTAAGAATAATAGAGCAAAGAAACCCAAATTTAGCTGCCTTTAGTCGTGACCTCTAAAGAACTGAGAAAAATAAAGGGACTGTTTTTGATTGTTTTAATGAAAAGCTGGAGGCTCTAAAATGCAAGTACAGTGTATGGTGATTTCGGGCTATGCCTCTGGCCAGCCGGTGATTTTGAATGTTATCCCAGTTTTCTGAACGTCTGTTTCTACCTCTTTAAAAACACACAAAACATTAGTGACTTTAATTAAACAAAGTAACCTGTGAGACTGTGTCACAGAGGGTCTGTACATCCTGGACACTTAATAAATGTCAGTTTCCCTTTCTTTAATTTTAAGGCTTATTTTTTTCGTGTACAGTGCCAAGAGCACTAAGATTCCAAAGGAAAACAAGTTTTTCTTTAAAAAACAAACTTTTAATTTCTTTGATGATCAAAGAAAAGTTGCCCGTGAGTCAGTGCTGAAACTGTATAAAAGAACAATGGATATTTATTACAGACGTCTAGAACACTTCTGAAAGGACCCAGATAACAGACCCCCTCTGGCTCAGGGTCATAGGATACAGGGCTCCAAGTAAGAACTCGAATTAGCACGCTAATGTTACAGTTCTCTTTGGCATTGAGAAAAATCACGTTCATTTCTACAGCAGAGATAAAATCTGAAAATAATTCAGATATTTGCCAGAATACCAACAAACACCTGTTCTGTTTTGATTTCGAAAAGTCACTGCCACACTGACCCCCGCAGAATACTTCCCACTGCTTTCTATACCATGGTTTTTATGCTGGAATCTTTGGGTTGGAAGGAAACTTAGAGATCTTCTAGTTAGATAAGGAAACTGAGGCCCATAGTGATTCGTGAAGGCCAGATGGAGACCAGTATTTTTAAAAAGGACCAATAATTCAAAAAAAGGATTCCGTGCAACGAAAATATAGCTCTTCCTAGATTTTCTCACCGGTATGGCCCTGTGAGATGCTGTCATCATGCTGACAGGAAACTACAGAGATCCCACCCTTGATTCAGATGCTGGAGTCATGGAGCTGTTTAAAACCGAACTGAATTGACAAGCCGAGTTCACTCTGGATCCTTAAAAAACTCAAGCTCAACTCTTCACTGCCCCCTCAGCCTGTGTTTTGGTTCAGCTGAGTTAAAGCTCTCAGTAAAAAAAAAAAAAAAGCTACAGGGGTCCTTTGTAAGTGCTATGACATTTTTACCTATTCTGCCTCTGATGAAGATAATCTTTAGAGAATTGAGACTTTGAGGTCATCGTTGTTCAGTTTATCTGCTAAATCCTGCATAGCAAAGGGTGGTTTTAACTGCTTGGAAAGTAGCACTAGTAGGTTCAAAAGTTGTTTGCTTACTTTTGAATCAGGAGAAGTTGTTCTCGGACACTGTAGTAGTTATTCTCTTCTGCACCCTTGCCGACTACTCTCGGTGCGGCAGAGCCCTTGCTGGGGGCGGGGAGGGACCTTCTGGGCATCGAAGGTGGGACTATACTGAGCAGTGGGGAGAGACGTGTTAGGTGTTGCCAAGGGAAGGATGCCAAGAAGATGCAGGCTGTCCATTTGCCTGTCATTCTTTCTGACTCTCAAACCCACTTTTTGAAAAATTTTGGAGTTTCATCTCATTTGATTCTCGTACTAGCTTTAGGAGGTTGATTTTATAATTACCCCAGTGTTGCAAATGAGGAAACTGAGTCACAGAGAGAGTTAAAGCTCTGGAGTATAGCGCATCTTCTGTATTCAGAGGATGCCCCATCATCCTCTTTCCACGGGATGGTTTTCACTCCATGATTTCATGCACAGTTTCTCCGATGGTGACTTCCCAAAGCAGACGAGATGTCACCTTCAAGGCTAGGCTGTTCTCATAGAAATGTCAGGTGTTCCCGGCAGCCTCCAAGAGAAGAACACATGCCTGAAGTTTCCCACTGGTCTTCCTTAAACTAGCCTGCCCTGTTGGGGCTTCCCCAACCCTTCTGTGACAAACACCCCAAAAGGGTGGTATTCTGTAATGGAATTTGCCACGCACTTTCTTACACTCTCTGAAGGAAATAAACCACCAGTGTATTCTATTCCTAAGACTGCTGGACCATCTGCAGGAGGGTTCGGACATTAGGAACAAAACAGACAGCCTTGGGCTTCACCTGACCAGTCCGCACAGGTGTTTCAGGAGTACTGAGGTGGCTAGTCTCCCGGGGGAGATTCCAGAGGGCTTGAAAACACTGGTTGGCGCTTGTGAATCGAGCGATTTTGTCCGGTTTGCTTTCTTCAAAGCTGTTAGTTCAGTGCCACCTTGTGGATGAAATAAAAAAAAACACTGTAAATTTTGCTAGCCGTGGTTCTAAAAACAGTGGTTTTCCCCTAATGGGCATATTTATATTGTTAGATTTTGTGCCTGTAAGTTGCTTTGGGGTCATTAATTTAGGTTTTTCCTTTTTTTAACTTTTTATTATACCCTAACTTTAAACCTTTCGAGGTGATGCTGATACAGGTGGGAAGCACTTATCTGGTTCAGTGTCTTTCATGTGTTTTTGGCATGACCTGTAGTAAGAATTCCATGTCGCATCGCAACCCCAGAATACATACGTCCACACAAACATATGACTGTCTAGTACAAAAGATTCATAAAACAATATTCACTCATACTCCGATATTTTTCTATTTAATCAAAAAATGGTGGTCAACATGTATTAAATAGAATTTATAACCTATGGGGTGCTACCTGTAGCTGGAAAACCCACTCTTTTTACAGAAAAAAAGGAACACAGAAGGAGGTGGGACTTGCCCAAGGTTTTCTGATCTCCCGTATGGTGGGGGTCCACTGGGTCTTCTTTTCTTTAGGGTCAGCCTGTGTACTGCCTGTGGAGGTCCTGCGCTCCTGATGTACCCCAGAAAACCACCCCAACCCTGTCTCATCCTAGATGCGTCTGATGGAGGAAGAGTTACGGGACTACCAGCGAGCCCAGGATGAAGCGCTCACGAAAAGGCAGCTCCTGGAGCAGACGCTGAAGGACCTGGAGTACGAGCTGGAGGCCAAGACTCACCTCAAAGATGACCGCGGCAGACTAGTCAAGCAGATGGAGGTCTGTGGGCCGCACAGCGTGAGCCGGGGGCCAGTGGAGAGCGAGTCTGGGGCACCAGGGAGGCAGCCTCTCTGCTCATACCTCAGCCTTCGGGCATCCTGGGTTTTTATTCTCTCCAACAGCCAGGTGTTAGTGAGGTGATTTCTTGATTTGAGGAAGAAGCGGGTAGTTCCTAGACTCATAGGACGTCGGAGCTGGAAGGAGTGATGGACATAATGTAGTCTAATGTCCTCATTGTCATGAAGAGGAAATGGAACAGAGTCCCAGAGAGGTTAGGATTTTGCATGAGGGCACAGATAGTTCCTTTTCTGTTTGTTCTTTGGAGGCAGCGCTTCCAACAAGACTGTTGCATGTCCAGGGAGGGGCAGAGATGTGCCTTGGGCCCAAACCACCTGCCTCCTAGCAGTCATTAGCCCTCATGTGCCACACCACATGCTCCATTCTTGTTTCCTGTTTCCGGTCCATTTTCCCTTGCAGGTTATCTGGCTTTGCCAGATCTGGCAGCAAACTGTGGCTCTCTTCGTTGTTGTGTACACGGTATATACACGGACCAAGACAGTGTATCGGAAAGGGCTCAATGCTCTCACCGGATGGGGGTGATTTGTTCACAAGCTGAAACACAACATACTAGAAAAACGTAAATGAAGTAATAGAATCTAAGTATGAACAATCCACTGAGAATGACAGGAAGAACCTTAAAATATGTCCACTTGAACTTCTAAAAAGAACAATTCTCAGGAACAAAACTAACCCCAAACCAGAAATGCGCACACACACACACACACACACATACACACACCCCAGTGGAATTTAGAGACAGATAGAGACACTGAAAAATAAGCCTTCGGCTTTTGGAAGAAGTTAAAATTGTCAAGGTTTTGATAAAAGACAGACAGTGCTCAAGGCCAGGGAGAGATGGCTGAATTCAAAATCAATGGAATTCCTGATTCAACTTTGCAAATAAACAGAAATAACTTTTTAAAACCTTGAGGGGACTTAGTAGCATTTTATATCTAGGGAGTGTTGTTTCAGTCATTGAAGATTTTATTAGATGGGCCTCTTTTAGAGACGAAAATAACCTGATTACAGTTTTATTACTCTTTTGCAAGATTGCTGTATGTTTTGCTAATGTCCTTGTTCTGATCTCTGTAGGGGAGGTAATTTTAAGGCAAGCCAAGGTCAGCCCAGTTAACTACAAACTGACGATTCTGGGGACTGAACAGCCTGGTTAAAAACAAGCTAAAGCTGCTTCAGGCAAATGGGCTCTGGCCTGGACCCCCGAATGCTCCTGCTGAGTTCTGTGTGTACAGGTTTTAGGCAGGAACAGAGCCCTGTGAAGAGTTGCTATTGGCTGAAGATTGGGTTGTCAGGTCATCTCTCTCTAGAATATCCTGACTAAAAAAACAACATTTCCTTTGGCTGACTTAAGGTCTAGAAGCAGTAGCCTAGCTAAGCATTATTGGCACCTCTGCAATATTTTAGATATTCCTCCATTAATTACAAAATGAATAGCTCTCAAAGGCCAGCCACCTGAGGGGTGTTTCCTCCCCTGGGAGGCAGCTGGCAGGACTGCCTTGCTGTGACTAATGTCTAGCCTGTTCCTTCCCTAGCACTTAAATTAATTCCCAAGACTTAAGAGGTCTCCCAAGGATGGACATTTTCTGTAAACTCAGAAACTCAGGGGACTGTTGTAGGTAAACGCAGCTCTTGCAGTGATTTCTGACTATAGTAAAATTGGCCTTGGAGGAATCGGGAACCACTGAACAAATAGGAGGCTCCAGTGTAGGACCCGGCTCTGTTCAAAGTTGGTCTTTGGAACGCTCGGCTCCTGGGAGAGAGCTTGTCAGCATCCCTGTAGATTTCGGTCAGTACCGGGGGGCCATTCACAGACATTCACACGAGTTCTGTGCATTTTATTTTTGGTGCTCACAGAGGCATCCATTGCTTGTCAATCAATT
>CAUYSK010006407.1:0-7500 GCA_963575035.1 Avahi laniger
AAAAAACAAAAAACAAAAATAACTCTAATATTTAAATGACAGTATAGCTGTCATTTAAAATAAAAAGATAAAAATTCTAGTTTCAAAGTTCTTTTTCTTCAACACTTTGAAAATGTTACTCTATTGGTTTTTTGCATCCCAGCTATTAAGAAATTCTTTTGTTAATAATCTTTTTCTTTCAGAGAGTTACTCCCCTCCCCATACTGTGTCATATTTGTAAAATACCAAAGTATAAATGTAACAATTTAAAAAATGACACTGAACATCCCCCAACTCAAGAGTTGGAACATTACCAATATGGTTGAACACTCTATATCTATGTCCTTTCCTTCTTCCACCCTACCCTCCAGAGGGAACCACTTTCCTGAACATTCCTCACTTTTTTTTCAAATTTTTTTTTATAATATTTATTTTTTTAAAAAATTAGTTGTCCAGGCCGGGCGCGGTGGCTCACGCCTGTAATCCTAGCTCTCTGGGAGGCCAAGGCGGGTGGATAGCTCAAGGTCAGGAGTTTGAGACCAGCACTGAGCAAGAGTGAGACCCCATCTCTACTAAAAAAATAGAAAGAAATGATCTGGACAACTAAAAATATATATATAAAAAATTAGCCGGGCATGGTGGCACATGCCTGTAGTCCCAGCTACTTGAGAGGCTGAGGCAGGAGGATCGTTTGAGCCCAGGAGTTTGAGGTTGCTGTGAGCTAGGCTGACGCCACGGTACTCTAGCCCAGGCAACAGAGCGAGACTCTGTCTCAAAAAAAAAAAATAAAATAAAATAATTTTATCACAAATTGATGCTTTCCTAAAAAAGACATTGTGCTAATTTTTTTTCAGGTTTTTATAAATGAGCTCATACCATGTATAGTCTTCTGCAACTTGTTTTTTTCCACTCCATTTTATATTTCTAGTTTCATCTCTTTTATTGCCTGTAGTTGTACTTAATTCTATTTCCTTCTGTACAATAGTCCAATTTTTAAGCATATTGCCATTTATCTATTTTCCTGTTGACAGATATTTAGGTTATTTTGGGTTTTGCCAGTAGGAAGAATATTGTTATGAATATTTTATACATTTCTCTTGGTACACACATGCAAGAGTTTGGAGTGGAAATACTGGGTCATAAGGTTTATACATCTTTATTTGATAATGTCAAATTGTTTTCCAAAGTATTTGTTCCAATTTAGTTTCCTCCCAGCAGTATATAATTGTTCTTACTATGTAAGCAAACCATGCTGAGCACATAGTAAAGGTTCAGTTAAAAAACACTAGCCCTTATGAAAGTTTACTTATTTCTAGAAACAAATCCTGCCCAAGCAGAGGTATCCTGAGAGGGTAGAACGCCATCTAGTGACTCCTGTTGTTAGGAAAGTGTAGATTCAGAAAATCCCATATAGTTACTTCCATGTTTTATCTATTTGATATTTGTATATTAGAAACAACTAAAGCCCAGGAAAAGTGGCTCATGCCTATAATTCCAGCACTTTGGGAGGCCAAGGTGGTAGGATCAAAGAAGTCTGAGACCAGCCTGGGCAACACAGTGAGACCTCATCTCTACAAAGAATTTTTAAAAAATTACTGGGGTGTGTAGTCCCAGCTACTTGGGAGGTTGAGGTGGGAGGATCACTTGAGCCCAGGAGTTCAAGTTTACAGTAAGCTATGATGGTGCCACAGCCACTGCACTCCAGCCTGGGTGACAGAGCAAGATCCCTTCTCTAAAAAAAAAAAAAGAAAAAAAAAAACCTAAAAAACAAACAAAAAAACCTAGAAATCTTCTTATAATGTGACAGCCTGACATACGAATGATAAATTCAACTAAGCTTTTATTTTCCTTTATTGCCAAGAAATTTCTGGCCTTTATATCATCAATGTCAGTGATTCTGATTATTTATAGAATGGAAAAGCAATAAAAAAAAGAAGTGTCATGCAATTATCATTGACAATGGAATAAATATGGAGAAGGCCATTGGGAATTCCAGAATCATAAATCATCTATTTAATATGAAAAATGTGAAGTATACTGACTAGTGGAACATTCCAGGACTGTGAAACTATTGTTCTTGTACTATAAGGTCAGACTTAAACAATTTGACTACCAAAACTTTCAATAATGAAATTATAGTTATCCCTGTTGTTAAAATTTCATACTTTCTTGATAAAAATTTATTCTTCTATCCAGAAAGTTTATTCTATGATGGAAATCTTCAGCTTTGGCAGAATATTGTTTTAAACACACAACTGTTCTGCATTTGGCAAAATGGGTTGCACATTTACTTAGAACCTATTATTAATATTTGTCGAACTCTGGTTTGGGTACTGAGGATAAAGAGAGGAGACAGTCCATTTTCAAAGAGTTTATCTTATGGGGGACAGGGTAGAGATTAGTATATACATGATTAGAATATAGCGTAAAACATGCTATGAGAGCATAGGTGGAATGTGAAATCCTGTTTGGGAGGTCCGGAGCCAGTGTTTTTGGAGGGCTCAGCAACCTCCTAAAAGATAATCAGATGTTACATACTGAGTCCCACTAAGTAGAATTGCTTCATGGAAGAGATCATATCTAAACTCAATCTTAAAGAAAATATCAGAGCTGGCCAGTTAAAGGGTTAGGGGTACGGCCGGGTGAGGTGGCTCATGTCTATAATCCCAGCCCAGAAGTTCAAGGGCGCAGTCAGCTGTGATCACACCACTAGACTCCAATTGGGTGACAGAGTGAGACCATGTTTCAAAAAAAAAAAAAATGGGGGGGGCGTGTTGTTAAGGGTACAAAGGCAGGGTGAGGAGAGCAAAGGAAGGGCTGAAAGGAAGGGAGCAGTGGTTTCAGACCAAGGGGATAGACTATGTGCAAAGGTCATGAGAGGAGAGAAAGAATACAGTTCATTCTACTTCCAGAAGTATTCAAGCTGTTGTACTTACATATTTTCAACTTACAAATACTACAGTAGCTACAAGATGACCCCCCTCGATGATCCTCCCCTGCTAGTATTCATGTCCTTGTGTAGTTCCCTCCAACACCAAGTAGGGGTAACCTGTGTAATGAATATGATATTGTGAAAACTATGTATATGACTTATGAGGTTATGTCATAAAAGACATTGTGGCTTCTGTTTTGCTCTTTTGGATCATTTGCTCTGTGGGAAGCCAGCTGCCATGTCATGAGGATATCCAAGCAACCCTATAGATAGGTCAATTTGGCAAGGAACTGAGGCCCCAGGGGCCAATAGCCATGAGTGAGCCTTATTGGAAACGTCTTCTAGCCTCTGTTGAATGTAGCCTTGACTATGTCCTCTTAGAAGATCAGCCTCTTGAGAGATTACAGCTTAGTTGTGTGAGCCAGAACCACCCCACTAAGCCTCTCCAGATTCCTGAAGCACAGAAACAGTATGACATAACAAATACTTACTGTTTTAAGTTGCTAAATTTGGGGAGTATTTGTTATGCAGCAATAGATAACTAATACACTCACTGATGTGCTCAAAGACATCTTCCATAGCAAAATGCACAAGTTTCTATCCATCAGTCTATTTCATCTCAGCTATCAGATTACTTTAGTCCATATATTGCTTGCTTGGTAAGTTTGCACTTAGTTTTTGAGGTATTTTATGAAGATTGTTAACCCCGTTATATATGGGAACACAAAAGCAGAGTTGAAAGGAAGAGGTAAATGATAGAAACAAAAGTGAGAGATGATAACAAAGATGAAAGTGATAAGAAAATTACAAAAGCTGCACCTGCCTATGGGATGAGTTTTCAGTAAGGGTGATTCTGAAGAATGGAGGGTGTAAGCAACAGGTGAAACACCTACACCATCAACAGTAATCACCAAGCAATGACTCAAAGCGGTTGATGAAATGGAAAAATCTGAGTGTCTAGAAGATCTGCACCGAGGTTGGATGGCTATTAGCTTTTTGAGGCTCAGAGTTTATTTGAGGACTTAAAGATCAGACTTAGCAAAAGACACATTAGTGGTTTCACTGGTGATGGTTTCTTGGCTTTAAGATTTATTTAGATCTGCACAGCATCAAAGTGAGCAGGAGGTGGTGTTCACAAAAACCTTCCCTGACAAGTAGTTCTCCACTGCACCTGCAGGGAGCGTCAGTGAGGTGGCTCGTCAGCCTCTGCGGGTTTTTCAGGGCAGACCCTTATGATAGACTCCATGGCTGTAACATTTCTCCCAAGTATCTACTTAGCAAACTTCAAGTTTTTACTCAACTGTCACTCAGACCTACTCTGCTGCCCCATTGGAAATTGCTCACACACCCTCTCTGCATCCTGATGCTCCTTACTCTACTCTATTTTTTCCATAGTATTTATCACTTAATATTTGTTTAACCTATTTTTAGTGTTCGTTTATTGTCTCTTCCCCACACTAGAATGTAAGCTCCCTAAAGTCAGGGTGTTTTGTCTGTTTTGTTCACTGTGCCCCTAGGACCTAGAAGAGTGACACATGGTACAAGCTAATAAAAATTCGTTGAATGAATGAAAACTGAGAATCAAAGACAGGGAAGTGACTGGCCTCCACAGAACAAGCCACTTGACCAGATGGAATTTTGAAATCACAACACCCTGCATTTCACTGACTGTTCTCTATGGCTCTTATTAGTCATTCTGTTTTAGACTTCCTTCACTGAATGGCACTAGATGAGGTCAAAGAAGACACAGGGAGCATCAGGTAGAATTTGGGTTTTTGCTCTAAGAACAAAGAAGGGCCATTGGAGGGTTTTGAGATGAAATTGTCTAAGGTTTTCTAACAGGATTTCCCTGCCAGCCGCATTCAGAGCAGATGCTGAGTGCCAAGGGTAGAAGCCGGAAACCAGTCAGGAGGCTGGTGCAGTTCAGGCGAGAGATGACGGTACTCTGAACCACCATTATGGTAGAATAGGTTTCTGGATGGTTTGGAAGTGGGATGTAAAGGAAAGAGGAGTCCAGAAGAACACTAAGGATTCTGTCCTACACAAAGAGAAAGATAATGCCATCAACTGAGACAGGGACGACTTTGGGAGGGTCAGGTCCTTTGTTTTGGGTTTTGGTGCAAAGGGAGAGAGGAGGAATCAATCCGGAATTCAGCCTGGTCATGCTAAGTTCGTGATGTCTATTAGGCGTCCAGGGGGAAATGTCAACCGGGCAGTTGCCTGTAGAAGTACAGGAAAGAAGTCTGAGCTGGAGATTCATGGATGTCGGCAGCAAATAGCTGGAGCTTAAAGCTACAACAAACAAACAGACACTTGCAGATGTGATAAATGCCCTGAAGAAAGAGTAGGAAAAGGAGGCGAGAACGTTTGGGTGGGAGGAAATTTTACGAAAGATGGCCAGAGAAGGCCTCTCTGAGAAAGGATCAACTGCTTTCTCGCTAAGAAGCGAGAAGGGAGAGTGAGCGAGCGCTTGCCGAAAACCTGGCAGAGTGCATCCACTCATGCAAGATCCTTCCGGCCAGAGCAAAGGCACTGAGGGAGCAGAGCTGGGCAGGAGAGGCGCCCCGAGGTGGCAGCCGCCGGGACGCCCGCAGCTTCTCCGCGTCAGCACCCCCGCCCGACACGCAGCCCGAGGGCCAGGGCTCTGTCTCGGGCTTCCCGCCTTTAGGGTGCTTCCCTGGCAGCAGAAACCGAAACTCAGCTAATGGACACTCCAGCCTCTTCCAAACGGCGAGCAAATTGAGCTAGAGTGCAGACTGCGTTTACACCACACGGCTCGACTCCTTTAGAGCCAATCCTCATTAATGGAAAACTCGTCAAACCCACACAGTCACAACTTTTACAATGGCAAGGGAGGCCGCAGGGCTTCCTCACCAGCGCGGGGACCGCACGGGCCGCCTCACCAGCGTCACTCTGAGGTAACAGTCTCTTTTCAATCGCTTCATGGAACCCCCAAGCGGGAGGCCTCCCCTACTACGGGTAGAAGAATGGGTCATGTCATGTTGCGCGAACAAGGCAGGTCACGCGCCACAAAAGGATTCGCAGGGAGGGGCCACCAGACGACTCTCCCTCTGGCACCCATTGGCTGCGATCGCCAGGCTCGCCTCCCCCACTGGTTACTAGGGAGCCTCAGGTCCGACAGAAGCCCGCCCACAGGCGCTCGTGCGCACGCGTAGCGGGCTCTCAGCGCACTGAGCAGGCGCGGCGTCGTGTCGGCCGGAGGGGGAGGGTGGAGCGGCGCGCGCTGCGTCCCGGCGCTCGGCTTTCCTCTCTGTCGGTCCCGCCCTCCGTCGCGGCGGCGCGGTGCACCCTGGGATAGGGAGCGATCTCCGAGCGAGGCAGCAAGATGGACGCGGGATTCTTCCGCGTAAGTAGAAGCGCGAGGATCTGGGATGAGACGAGGGGCTTCTTCGTAAGGCCGGGTAGAGGCCTAAACTTGGGACAGGGTAGCCAGTGAAGGGAAGCTTCGAAGATCCTGAGGATCCCTGGTGCTGGCGGACGCTCCCCCCTGCGCTGCGGCGAAGACCGGTTCGCCCCTGCGCAGTCTCCTCCTCCGGGATCGTCCCCCCTACGCGGCGGCGACGGTGGCCGGAAAATGGCGGCGGGAATGGGCCGGAGCGGTGCCTCGCTGCCCGCCTGCCTGGCGGGGTCTGCAAGGCGAGCGCCTCGCGTGCCGCTGGGTCCTGGGGCCTAGCGGAGCCGCGAGGAGGAAGTCCCTAGGGGGAGGCTGGAGGGAAGCCCCGAGGTGACTGGCGGCTGGAGGGCACGGAGAGTACGGTTGGGGGGGGCGGGTGTATGCCTTAGGAGAGCCGCTTAGGGAGAGGAGGACAGGAAGCAGCGTTTAGCGGCTTTTCTTGGGAAAGTGGGCGCACGCCCCACCCCCAGTCCTCCCCCCGAGTCCTATCGCGGAGGCGCCAGGTCAGAGTTCGCGGGAGCTCCCGCCCAATTTGATATCCCTTCGGGGAGGAGAACTCAGATTAATTTGTATTAGGAACGGTTGAATCTGAGGCTCTTTGAGAGCAGAGGGTGCGACGAAAAGTAGGCGCGTGTGCGGAGGCAGATTATGAAGCGAATCAACTCTCCTTCCCGCCCTATACTACACCCCTCTCCTTCGCCCCCGTTTGTTTTACTCTTGGAGTCCGCTGGGGAAAAGGTGATTTACCTAGGCTCTCGCGTCACTGCCCGCCCGTCGCCTGCAGGCGGGGAAGTTGCCTTGTGGTTGGTCCTCGGGCCCCGGACGTTATCGGGCTGTGCTGGAGCCTGTTCCGTATTCCACTCCCGTAGGAAATTAGCTCTAGGTCAAAATCTAGATGGGTGGGAAGGGACACTTGTAGGGCTAGAATTGAGCACCAATGATCCTTTCAGGGCTTGCAAATTCTTTTAATGTGGAATGGAGCCATGTAGAGACAGACCAGTTGGAGTAAGTCAAAATCTCCATTTGCTGTAATACGTGTTGACTCGACTCTTTGGAGCATGTAATTTGCAGTTTGTGTGCGTGTTTTTAACGGAAAAATTGGAAGAGGGGAAGGTCAGGGCTTTATTAAAAATATCTTTCGACAGTCGAAACTGGGCATTGAGATTTTTTAATT
>CAUYSK010006407.1:12500-19896 GCA_963575035.1 Avahi laniger
AAGAAAAAGAAAGCAGAGAAAAAAGGGAGAGATCTCGGAGCCCAAGAAGGTATTACACAGTAGTTGCATAGATGATGTTTTGCTGGTATTTTATCTTAAGGAATTCTGCGTGTAGAAACTTCCATAGTTAAAAAGGACTCTAGTGTCACTATTCAGGGAATTTCTTCCGTCATACAGTTTACATAGTGAGCTATGGCTTGCCTCTGGACTAAAGTCTTTCGTCTTTGTTTGAGACAGATCATTTGACTGTACTTATCTCTAAAATCTTGGTGAATTATCCAACTCTTAATTCCTTTCTTTTTTATTAAATGCTAATCTCTGTATCATTCTAATTTTAGCATATGTGCTGCCGAAGTGAACACTCAACCCTTAATTCCTAAATCAAAATCTAGACTTCTGATTGCTTTAGTTTAAATATAACAATTGAATTTTTAAAAATAAACTCTGACTTATTATTTTTTTCTTTCCATTTCTTTTTTTTTGGAATCTGTATTCGAAATCTGTGCTTATTAGCCATTCATATTATACTTACCTAATTACCTGTTCTGCTTTTCTTAGATGGTCATATTGAACCCAAACTTCAGATCATTTATTTCTTCTAACTTCCGATGAGACTATTGTTAGGTTCACATTCTTAAATGCACAGCTCAGTTTCTGCTATATTTGTGGTAAAAGGTGAGAATTCCATTAGGCTTTTTGTTTTTAGGGTTCTGTCTATTTCATACATAAATGTCTGCTAGAATTACTAAAGGGAAGTGGTAATTTCTTTGTCCCATTCATTTATATATTTGATACTAAAACTTCTCATGGAAGCAATACTTCTAGAGTTCACAGATCATGGTGGTAACTACTTGACTATCAATGAACTAGGTCTGCTATTTTCCTTCACTGTGAATAAGAAAAAACCTTAACCTGTTGGTGGTGGCACATTCCTGTAATCCCAGCACTCTGGGAGGCCGAGGTGGGAGGATCACTTGAGGTCAGGAGTTCAAGACCAGCCTGAGCAAGAGTGAGACCACGTCTTAGAAAAAATTAGCCAGATGTGGTCATGCATGTCTGTAGTCCCAGCTACTCAGGAGGCTCAGGCAGGAGGATTGCTTGAGCCCAGGAGTTTGAGGTTGCTGTGAGCTAGGCTGACACCATGGCACTCTAGCCTAGGCAACAGAGTGAGACTGTCCCCCAAAAAAGAAAAAACCTTAGAGTTAGGGAAGCTATTATTAAAAAGGAAAAGGGACTTCTCTTCTTTATGCAAGTTTGATATATTTTTCTTCTATTCTGAAGAACATGTTCCTTTAATCACACTAGTCACTTTTCTGGCACACTTGGGCTCTTTCTGATGAACTCTGGTGTGATCTGTCTGCATTTAAATGTTATATTTTGCTTGGTTTGGTTTATTGTCAGAGAATATCACTTTACTTCTAAGCACCCTCTTTTCCTCAGAAAAATTGGTCTTTGAATGATCTCTGGGAATGATTAAGAACCTAAGCCTAGAGTCCCAAATTAGTGTTTTCTTCCCTTATAACTGATATACTTTAGAATGTTATCTTTCATTTGCTTGCTTTTCTGGTTTTCTCTTGGCCCCTTCCCTGTCAAGTACATGAGACAGGATATCTTATTTTCATAGGGAAATGTCTCATATAAACAACAGTGGTATAACTAAGATTAATTCTCAATTCTCCTTTTGACCTTCTGCCCCAATCCACGTTATTCAAAAACCTGAAAAAAAATTGCTTTCATCCTAGACGCAAATCCAGATCTCCTTCCCCTAGAAGACGATCTTCCCCTGTCAGGAGAGAGAGAAAGCGCAGTCATTCTCGATCTCCCCGTCACAGAACCAAGAGCCGGAGTCCTTCCCCTGCTCCAGAAAAGAAGGAAAAAACTCCAGAGCTCCCGGAACCTTCAGTAAAAGTAAAAGAACCTTCAGTACAAGAGGCCACTTCTACTAGGCAAGTACATGAAAGTTCATTTATACATAATCAGAATTTTAGGCTGTTAATAGCAGCTGCAAATAATGGCATCTCTGAGTTAAAAACATAACATCATTTTTCTTGTAAACATTTAAAATTATAAAATTATTGAAAAGAAATTGAAATTTTATAGGGAGAGTATGTTTAAGGAAAATGCCCCAAAGGTGATCACTATCTATCTGTTGGTTGTACCGTTTTAGTTATTTTATATATTGCAACTTGCTTTTTTCTCAATATATTGTGGACGACTTTGCACTTTAAAAAAATGTAAGTGGTTATAATTGTTAGTGGCTTACTGAATTTCACTGATACATATGTATTTTTTGGAGCTAGAGAGAAACCTTCATGGATTTTGAGAACTTTTTAAAGAAAAATATTGTGTTATATCATTGACTTGGGAGTATGAGTAGAAGAGGGGGAAAAAAATGAGCTTTTGTTCCCACAGTGACATCCTGAAGGTGCCCAAGCCTGAACCTATGCCAGAGCCTAAAGAACCTTCTCCAGAAAAAAATTCCAAAAAAGAAAAGGAAAAGGAGAAGACTCGACCAAGATCTCGGTCACGTTCCAAATCACGATCCCGGACAAGGTCTCGCTCTCCTTCTCATACTCGACCTAGACGGCGCCATAGATCCCGATCAAGGTGGGTTGTGACTTTAAAATCAGCATAGACCTTAGATTTTATGTGCAGCTTTGCTTAGGTAGAATCATGTAAATAATTTCAAAGCAATAGAAAATATTTAGTTACAAATGGTGTTCTTTGGATTTACATAGAGAATTTGAGAATACTTTTTCTGTATACCATAAAAATCTCTGCGTAAAAGGACTGGAATAAACCAGGAGTGAGGGACTCTTGATTTAGTTTTCTCAATGGCCACATTTTAAAAACAAATTAACGAATTTCAAAGATCACAATTTTCCAAATTCTGTTTGTTATGGCAGGTCATACTCACCTAGAAGGCGCCCAAGCCCAAGAAGGCGCCCATCTCCTCGAAGAAGAACTCCACCAAGACGAATGCCTCCTCCACCAAGGCATAGAAGGAGTAGATCTCCAGTAAGACGGTGAGATTTTTCTTTTTTTTAAAATTTGGAAGTGTCAACTGTTTGACACCGGGATCACATTTGTTTTGAAATGATTTTAGGATAATCTTTAATGTCCCCCTGGAAGAAAGAACTCATAAGTGATACTAGATAATGTCTTCTAAAGATCCTATTTGATTTGAAGTGTTATGCTGCTGTTTGTGCCATGAAAAATGTCTAGTCCAGTGTTGGAAAATAATGAATAAGAAATTCACCATTGTATTGATACTTTGTGTTAACTTTTACCCTTTCAGACCTGAAAAGAAATCCTATCAAGTAAGGGAATTGGCCACCTTCCCTTTGGCTTTTAACTTTTAACTGGCTTCTGAAAAGTAGCTAACTACAGGGCCAGTAAGCTACTTTTACCAGCATTAAAATAATTCATTTGCTCTTATACTTTATTTTTCTTAATGTGGTTTTTTTCCTCTTTATTGAAGTAATGAGGCTTATAAACAATTCTACACTTGATCTTAGCCAAAAGGCCAAGAAGCGATGGCTTATAATTCTAACAGAAGTAACATGAATTGAAAATTTCCCATAATCCCACTCCATAGATATTAGTAGTTTGGTGTCTAGTTATTTTTGAAGAAATTAGCATAAATCCAACCGTGCTAGTACCAGTGTTGTGTTCCTTATCATTCTAGAGTGAGCATAAAGCAAAATAGTTACCTCTTGGATATATGGTTTTTAACAAAAATATTGTGACTAAATCTGTCCAAAGTAGAGGTCTGATAGCAGCATTTTTGTACATTATTGATGTATACTTTGCCTGTATTTAGAAGAAACTGTGATAATTAAGCTTTCAGTTATACTTTGGACAGAATTTTTTGTGTTTCAGTCTTTTAAAGTTTTTTCAGGAAACCGAATCAACTTAGAAATAAATGAAAGAGGGGAAACATCAAATAAACTCCATAAAGCTATTTGTTTCTGCAGTCAGGTTTTTTAGAGTCTCCATACTTTAAAAAATATATATATATACTATTTTTCTTTGGGGAGGGGTTGTCAAGGTATATTGAGCTACTACTACCACTATTAGAAATTATAGAATTGATGTTACTACTGTTAGGCGAGAGTTATGAAGTAAAAGGTTAGTCAACTCGGCATCACACTTTTCTAAAATTGATTATTCCTCCTTAGGAGAAAAGTAATGCTGATGCTTTCTAGTACGAGATTAGTGGAAACAGCTATTTCTTATATTGGAGTTTTGCAAACAGCATGTTTTAATTGTGCTTATTAAGCCATTTAGCAGTCAAAATATTTTGAAGATTGTGTAAGATTCCCTTTCAGCCAGTTTTTATTTCACACTTAAGGTAGGGTTTCTTTTTTTCAGGTTCTCAGGAATTCTTCCGCCAAAGGTGAATTCTGCAGGTACACATAATTGCAACAGAACTTACCACACATTTTGCCGCAGAATTCGAGAGGCCCCTGCTTCTAAGTTTATGTAGCTAAATGAATTCCTAATCTTGCACAGCTTTTTTTAAAAATGCAGCCTAAAGATTTCTGGACATTGTGTTATTAAATGAACAATATTATGCCACCCAAATTTTGTATGCAAACTCCAAAACACCAATATCACTTCAAAGGAAAAAGGAGACGGGTTGGTTATTGTATTATAGCATTCAACTTGACAAGTTTTTAACTGGCAAGACAACTCAAATAGAAACATTTATCAGATTTAAGTTATTTATATTTAGTCTCAGAACTAGCTGTTTCCTGCCTTAGGTTATGGTTTTGTTTTCCATTTTTTTTGGACTCATTTATGTGCTTAGCTACATAAACTCAAAAGTTGGATTAAAATTAGCTATATTTTCATGTAAACTATTCATGCCTGTAAGGTCATTTCTTTATTGTAAGTATGTGATTAGTGAATATGAATACTTTATTCCACAGAAGAAGGCGTTCATCAGCATCTTTGTCTGGGAGTAGCTCATCATCCTCTTCATCTCGTTCCCGGTCACCGCCAAAGAAGCCTCCCAAGAGGACATCCAGCCCCCCTCGAAAAACTCGTAGGTTATCTCCTTCAGCAAGTCCTCCAAGGCGAAGGCACAGGCCGTCACCTCCTGCAACTCCACCACCAAAAACTCGGCATTCCCCGACACCCCAGCAATCAAATCGTACAAGAAAAAGTCGTGTTTCTGTGTCTCCAGGGAGAACTTCAGGTAAAGGTAAAAATCAAACACATGAAAATATGTTTTCTCTTTCTTTGACTACAAAGAGCATTGTCAGTTGTCTTCCGCTGCCCACTCTCAAAGTATGAAGTAGAGTTTACATGTAAAGTCACTTTGTTTTTAGCAATGCTCTCTGGCATTGAGCAGGTAGAGAAATAACATTACCAGCCATAGGCTGTTTGAGGTGGGGTAACTTATCAAAGTTTGTGTTGTTGTGATAAAGGATCATTTTATTGCTGTGAGACCAGTTAACTTTTTTTCCCTGAAGATTTTTTGATATGGTATCTTATTTGAGGATTTCATATTCTGCTTTAATTCTTTCTTGGCCACATTGTGCTCCCAAGGGAAGGACATAGTGTCCTCTTAAAAGCTGATTTGTTTTTTAATTTAGGCTCTAGGCAGGGTTCTTCTGAGTGTTGTCCCTGCTTTATGCTGCAGATTGATTTCTGAGGAATTTATGATCTGTGATCCTGCCAGACAAGTAGAGTGCTGTCCTAGTCTGAGTGAAGGTTGTGGTCTATTGGGGTTTGTCCTTTTAGCATTAAATACACATGGAGAAAACTGTAGGATCCATTTGAATTGGGCCTCTGGTGCTTAGGGCTGAAGTGATACACAGCCTGAAAGGTGAGTAATAGGGGAAGGGGATGATCTTAAAAGCTGCTGTAGCAATTGGATTTTAAGGAGCAATCATACTGGGGTTCTGATTACATTGAAAATTTCAGGTTAGCTGGATGTGGTGGTGTGCGCCTGTAGTCCCAGCTACTTGGGAGGCTGGGAGAATCACTTGAGCCTAGTCAGGGTCAGCCTGGGCAACATATTGTGAGACCCTGTCTCTAAAAAAAAGGAAAATTTCTGGTTAGAAATAAATGGGGATGGGTAAAATTTTCACTATATATTTTAATGAGCTTGAGGAAATCAGGATTTCTAATCAGCCACCCTGCTGCTTTGTCTCCCCACACCGCCAACACTGCAATGTGATGATGCCTAGAAAGGCAAATTTTACTTTATTTTTGGAGGGGGTCTGTTACAGTGAGATATAGATAAGCTGTCAGAGTGAAAGGAGGACCAGTAGATAACAGTAATTTCTAAAAAGTAATGTTTAGATTATTTTCTGAATTTTAGCATTAAGTTAATTTGGTGATACATAAAAAAATAAGATGTGGTCATTTAGACCTAGACAGGCAGCTGAATAAGAATAGAAACCTTTTAACTGTTGCAGGTTCATTCAGACTTAAGTATGGGAGAGGGCCCCGGGTCACTATTTTTGTAACCTCATGCACCGTATTAATTACTCTTTGTTCAAAATTGGGAGAATTTCAGTCCATCATTTTCAGTCACCATGTCCAAATCTAATGCCCATTGTTCTGACCTACTTTTGTCTTTTCCTTTGAAGTTTGTACTTCTGAATATTTTGGAGCTAGAAAGCTCTGTAAGGAAAAAATAATATTATAAATATTCCTACCAGTTACTTTGCAAAAACGCATCCAGTTATTTTTCTATTTACATCATATAGCCAAAGAGTTACAAAAGTACCAGAACAGCAGGTCTAAATTCTTGTTAAATAAGTCAAGAAGAATTATTAGTTACCTCTTTTAAGAGTCTACACAGGTGCTAACCACCTTGTGTTTTGGTATATGCTTTTTGCAAATAAGACACAGTGGATATGTACATAGGAGAGAAATAAGTTATGATGGAAGACAAGTGACTAGTTGTATTCTTTCGGGTTTTGGGACAGGGCTTCCACGTCCAGACAGATCCCAACCAAAGAGAGACACTGTGGGCAGTATAGTCAGAGGCTGCCTTGTGTCTGCTGAAGCTGAACAATTGGTTTGAGCTGCTTGGAAATAACCTTTTATGTTAAATGATCCCAGTCCTCTATGATGAAATTTCAGAGCTAGAAAAGACCTTAGCAATTGTCATCAAGAAATAGATTATTTTCAGGTTAAGTGACTTGGTCAAGATCAACCAGGAATAGGATTTTAAGAGTTCTTATTTCTTTCTTTCTTTTCTTTTTTTTTTTTTTTTGAGACAGAGTCTCACTCTGTTGCCCTGGCTAGAGTGAGTGCTGTGGCATTAGCCTAGCTCACAGCAACCTCAAACTCCTGGGCTCAAGCGATGCTCCTGCCTCAGCCTCCCGAGTAGCTGGGATTACAGGCACGCACCACCATGCCTGGCTAATTTTTT
>CAUYSK010006411.1:0-47547 GCA_963575035.1 Avahi laniger
TCTCACTCTCTTGCCTGGGGCGAGTGCCGTGGCGTCAGCCTAGCTCACAGCAACCTCAAACTCCTGGTCTCAAGCAATCCTACTGCCTCAGCCTCCCGAGTAGCTGGGACTACAGGCATGCGCCACCATGCCCGGCTAATTTGTTCTATATATATTTTTAGCTGTCCAATTAATTTCTTTCTATTTTTTGGTAGAGGTGGGGTCTCACTCTTGCTCAGGCTGGTCTTGCACTCCTGAGCTCAGAATGATCCGCCCACCTCGGCCTCCCAGAGAGCTAGGATTACAGGCGTGAGCCACCGCACCCGGCCCTGGGCCTAAGATGTTTTGAATCATTAGAAAAATTAACTAACCTTAGATAAGTTTTCAATTACAAAAAGTGGCCCATCTTAAAAACAGTGATTTCCCAAATCTTCCATTCTGCCAATGGTGTAATGTAAGTTCTCTGGGAGCCTAGGACACCTCTTGATGAATTCTCTGAGTTTCTAGCTTTACAGATTAATGTAAGTTCCTTGTTTCCAATCTGTGGCAGCAGGCTTTGATGCCTGGGCTGTTTTCTCAAACTAAGAACATGAGTAGAAGAATCATTAAATCATCATGGACAATTTAGGGTCAGGTTGTGTGTATATGTGTGGGGATAAATGAGGGTGGGGACAGAAAAATGATGCAATATAATCAGGTAACTAGAAATTTTTCTGAATCACTATTGAACTTTTGGTATTTACTTTCCAAAAAAAAAAAAAAATTGAATGACCAAAGGACACAAAGAACTATGAGGTTGGTATATGAGGGAGTTTGTATTCCTCTGGTTTCATTAGATGACTGAAGTTTTGTGCTTTGCTATTCTTGCTGCTGACATTGTTATATCCTTGCTGTCCCAAGAAAGGTGACTAATTCTCTGTTGGCTTTACCAAAGGAAATAGGCAGAACAGCATGACTCACAATTATAATCATTCCTTTTTCTTCATGCAAGTAAATTGGCTTACGTGTGACTTAATAAAACATTTAATTGAGAAAAGCCTTACTAATTGCATTCAATGAGGTGAAACGCCCCTTGAGTAAGACCATTTATTGGTTAAATAACATTATCTTCAAAACTGTAAATCTGAAATCATCTATTCTTTGTTTAGATAAAATCATGTATCATTTTTGCTTTATGCATATGTACATACATATAAAAATATACTATATACCTCAATGTATAAATGAAATTAGGGCAATTTGTATTATTTTAATTAATCAGACAAATTAACTTTGGACATTCTTTTGTTTTATCTTTTTAATGATAACAATAATATTATGGAATTTTTTATGAAGTTATCTACAGTAGACAAGAGTCCAGCAGTTAGATTTCCTGATTATGATCGGAAAGAGATATAGACTCCATTTTATTGATCAGGATTATTTCTGGAGCTTATTTAAAGGTACCTTTTGTAGTCCCTGTTATACCTACAAAGATGATTACTAATGGTGTGGGCATAGAAGAGGGTTGTGTTTGAAAATGCTGCTACCTCCTCCTCTAACAATAAATCAAGTCTTAGTTTTCCATTCCTGTGGTATTTTTAGTTCTCTTTGACACATTGTAGCTTTGAGAGACAGGAGTTGGTGGCTGAAAAATGAGTCTGTTAGATGACTTCTCTGTTAGATGCTTCCTTCTGTGAGAATGTCCCATGATATTGCAATTGCTTGTGTGAATTTCCCCCTGCTTATGAGGTCTTTGTGGAAAGATACCATGTCTTAATTGCTTTTGTGACTTTACTACCTGTAATAGGGGTCACAGAGGAATAACTACATAAATGTTTGTTGATGGAAGGTACAAATATACTTAGTCCCATGATGCAACCACTACATTGCTTAGAATATAAAAAATATTTGTGTAATTCCACTTTGCAATTGTCTTCAGAGAATGAATTTCTTCAGAATTTCCTTTAAGGTGGTAAAAATCTACTCTTTCAGGTTAAATTTAATTTTTGGAGGTAGTCCAAATAATTTGGAGCTAGATTTGAGTGAACAAAGTAGTTGCTCCTATTGCACACTCATTTTCAGTCTTAAATGAAGCACAACAAAATGGATTTGTGTTTGTTAGGTGTATCATGGACTCTAGACAGTTTCAAAAGAGGCATCCCAAAAATATTTTGATCACCGGTTGCATCATTGAACTTATAAGATAGTCTCCCAAAGGAACAACAGTGAAGAACTATTCATTTTGTTGTGTGGACTTTGATGCCACAGTAGCCTTCTTTTCCATTTCTTTACTCCAATTTTGGTGCTGTCCATCCTCTGTCTTAGAGCAAAGCTTCTAGACTTCGGTTCTTCCCTCTAAAACCTTCATTAGACTCTTATTAGCTACAGGATAGATTCCAAATGCTATAACTTGACATTTAAAACCATCCATTATTAGACCTCAGCCTCCGTATCTAAACTTATGCTTACCTTTTCCCTCCATGAAGCCTGCATACCAACCAAATGAAACTAGTTATTAGTCTCCACTCAAGAGCTGTTCTTTTCCACAGCGTGGAGTGTTCATCCAATTCATATCTTTAAACCCTCCTTCTCCCTCGACTCTTCACTTAAATGCTAGCCAGCTTGAATTCTCTATTTTCTTTCACTTCTTATATTATGACATCTATAAATTTTATGACCCTTATAATTTCTACCTTGTTTTATGGCTTTTATATACAAGTCTTATATGCCCTATTTGATTCTAAACCATTTGAGTCCAGAAAACAAATCTCCTTGAGCATTGACTCTTCCATGCCTCTTAGCACACTACATTGCATATAGCAGACCTTAATAAATATTTATTGGGGTTATGAGCACATAGGAACACATATATAAACTGACAGCATCAGATGGTTTGGACATTTAATAGTATGGCCACTATAATATTGCCTCAGATTTCTTTAAGAGGTTTTGGAATTTGTACATTTTTATTCATATAAAAATCTAATAGTTGGGTATGTGATTCAGTAATTCAGCATTACAGAGTAAATTATTAGAGAACCATGAATAATTGGGATACTTGGAAAACAGGGTGTTCTGAATAATTTAATTTTCTAGTTAACTCAGAGTTAAACAGAAAATCCTTTTTGTTTCATTTCTTATTGAAAAATTCTTTCTAAAATATGCTAATTTCTGATCTCAGCCAAAGAGCATCATTAAAATTTTCTTTGATAAATGAGAATATTAGAATACCTTTGGGTAATTATCACATAACTTAATTCTTATTTTATATTACCATATATGTAAAAGAAAGCGTTTGGAGTTTAGATTGTATCTCAAAGGTTCATTCCTTCTCTCTCTCTATAGCCTTGGATATTATTTTTAGATGGGAACAAATATCTGATATATATACTTTTATAACCTTAACCGTAGAAAGAACCAGAATATGTGATTTAGTTTGTCTTAATGAATTCATTCCTCACTTTTCGTTGAATATTTCCTCAGCCTTTTGCTATTGAGTTGATCCTTGAACAACACGGATCTGAACTGCATGGATCCACTTATATGTGGAGTTTTAAAAATAAAAATTACATTGAACGTGCCTGCCTCCCCTTCCACCTTCTCCACTTCCTCCACCTCTGCCACCCCAAAACCAATCCCTCCTCTTTCTCAGCCAATGTGAAGACAACGAGGATGAAAACCTTTATTTCCAATAACTTTTATTTTCCTCTGTGTACTTGTGTGCCCACTGATTAGTTCTAATTTCTTAGCAAGTACATGTGGTGTTTGTTTTTCATCTTTGGCAGATGGGCACATTTATAGCCCTGACTCAAGCCATGAATCAAAAACATCTGTATCCCCTTAATATTTTGAAATAAAAAAATTAAAAAAAATAAAAGACCTTTATGATGATCCACTTAATGAATAGTAAATATATTTTTTGTTCCTTATGATTTTCTTAATAACATTTTCTTCTCTCTAGCTTACCTTATTGTAAGAATACAATATATAACACATATACAAAATATGTGTTAATTGACTGTTTATGTTATCAGTAAGGCTTCTGGTCAATGGTAGGTTATTAGTAGTTAACTTTTGGGGGAGTTAAAGTTATATGTGCATTTTCAACTGCGTGGGGGATTGATTCCCCTCATCCCCGCATTGTTCAATGGTCCACTGTATATAAATACTGGTGACATTTCAGCTTCATCAGATATGTTACCTTTCTAACTTTATTAGTATATAAAATTATAGTAACCTGTAATGTATTTAATGTACAGTCATTCCTAGGTATCTATAGGGGATTGGTTCTAGTATCCCCCACCCCACCTGTGGATATCAAAATCTGAGGATGCTCAAGTCCCTTATATAAAATGGCACAGTATTTGCAAATAACCTGAGCACAACCTCCTGTATACTTTAAATCATCTCTAGATTACTTCTAATACCTAATATAATGTAAGTGCTGTGTAAATAGTTGTTATACTGTATTTTTTGCGTTATTTTTTATTGTTTTTTGTTATTTTAATTGTTTTTTTCCTGAATATTTTGGATATGCTATTGGTTGAATACATGGTTGCAGAACCTGTGGATATGAAAGGTCAACTGTATATAGTAATTTTTTGCTGTTTGACCTTTTCTCTCATACAGATTTTTGTTCTTAAAATTTTCCCGAGTTATGTGGAATTTTGAATTTGTAACTTACACTGTTTTATTCTGGCATAATTCTTTTTTCTTTGTTATTTTTTTCAGAAGTTTATACAAATCCAAATAATTTTTAGAAAATATTAAGGCAGTAATCATGAACACCAAAGATTTTGTAGTTCTTCCATGGGGAAAACCTGGAAATTCTGTAAAGCTAAAATATAAGTAAGTACATATATATTTATTAATATATTTCTTAAATAGAAATAATTGCCAAAGTTTCTGTGTGTTGTAATTTAAACTGTTCTTTTTGCATGAGACTGTTTAGAGTTGAATTCGAATGTTGTGAATTCTTCTTTTCATTTTTTTCACAATGCTGTATTTTTATCTGTAAGAGAGTAGGTTTGAAATACTATAAATCTATAATAGTTTAAAAATGAGATTTAAAAATATTTATTCCACAAGAATCAAAGTGATAAGTTATAAATAAAGTTTGGGTTCATTACCTATTAGAGAACTATAATAGAAAGTTAAAAATATTTTTGTGACCCTTATAGTTTAAAAAGAATCATCCTGAAATTTAGGGAGAAACTGAAATTTAGGGTGACTATTAGAGTGAGAAATCTTTAAACAGGGAATAGAAAGCACCACATTCCCTAGCCCTTCACATTGTTAAAGGACATTATGTTGAATTTACTTTTCCTAGGAGGGATACCCTCTGTTATAGATTGACTAGGAGATGCATTCAGCCAGAGCCAAATAATTCTGAGTGTCCTGGGAATTTCATGACATTACAGGGATATGGGAGGGTTCAACCCATTGTTCCCCTTTGAGATCACCTAGAGTCACTGGAAATATTCAGGGCCTTCCTCTCAAATATTATTAAGAGCCATCCAGCATGAGGTGGTGATAAACTGTCAGTTTTTAATTTTAGTTTCTGAGTTCCCTGATCCAGATCAACATTCTTGTATTCCTCAGTGTCCTCAAAGCTTTTCTAAAGCTCTCTTTACTTTTGAGATACTGGCAGTAAAAGCATTGTGTAAACTGGAAAATGTTATACAAGTCTATGACATTATCATTATTAGATATATAATTTTTTGGTGGGGAGGGGAACTGTCTAATTGCTAGTACTACCAATTTTTTAATAGAAAAAGAGAAAAGGATAAGCATGATTTGATTTCAGTGATGTGTTTCAAGTCTGTGTGTCTATACCTATAAACATTCATCCAACAAACATATATTAAGTGCTCGTGTTCTGCACAATGTCCTAGGGAATGGTAGCTACAAAAGGAAGAAGTCATGGTCTTTGCACTCAGGTAGCTTGCATAGGATATGAATGAGTAAAATTACGTTGACGATACAGTATAGTATGAAGCATGGTGTGCTGTGTACACACAGGACCTTGGGAGAACATGGCCTAAACTGGTAGGGCAGGAGTGAGAAGGTATCCCAATTGTGCCTGAGAGATGCAGTTAGTTGGGTAGTTATTGGGTGGAACTTGTGCAAAGGCAGAGAGACCACATAGTTTGGGGACTTTTCAGACATCACCAACTGGCTAAGAACAAAGTTAGAGAAAAGGGCAGAGTTTAGTTAGTAACTAACATGTAAGCCATGGTTAGGAGTTTGGAATTTATCTTAGAAATGAGGGTGAAACATGTTTCCTGTATCTATATGTTTCCCTGACCCACCCATGATCCACAGACCCATTAAAAACTGAGAGAGGGACACCCACTCCACAGTAAGTGCTGTGGAATTCTTTTTCTCACCCTTTTCTTGTCCTAAGCTCTTTTTCATTTGACATTGTCTTAACAATTGTCTTCACATTGTTTGAAAATTTGGCATTGTCCACTCCTTTCTACCATATTTCCAGCTTGAACCCATTTCAATTTTAGTTCTGGCTTTTGGATTTGTTGCATTGATTAGAAATTATTTTCTAGTTTTCACATGTCTTGCCTCTAATGTATTCAAATAGTGTGAAGCATAAAATTTTAAACAACATTTTTTCTATATAGGCAAAAAATACATTTTTGCTGAAATCATCATCTTGGAAATCTTTATTAAATCTCTTAAATCATAAAATAAATAAGTAAAGCCAAAGGCCAACCTTAGCTTTCCTCAGGGGCCTTGCCTACCTTCTGGCTCTGTGTCTAACTCTGTCTCCAAAAGGAATCCTTTGTCTTCCGTGAGACCCATAGAATCCAACCATTAAACTCGACCACTTGGTTAGTGGGCTAGTCCTTTTTTCAGTCTTACCCCTTTCCTCTACCACAGTGAGACTTCAGAAACATTAAAAGTCTTGTAAGCAAGTGAGTGACACAATTACATTTGTGTTTTTGAACTTTTCCTCTGGAAGCAGCGTGCACAGTGTTGTGGGCTGCTGAGACTTTAGGCAGGGACACCAGCTGGGGGACTGGTCCTGAATCCTGCCTCCACCTGCCCCATCGTGATCTAGTTCAGAAAATGGCACCATTGCCCCCCTGGCTGCTCAAGCAGAAAACCTGGGATTATTTTGGATTCCTTCCTTGTCCCCTCCTTGGTGGTTGCCTGTTTTGGTCTGTCTCCAAGTTGTTAATTGTGTTTCTTTATTTTCCTCAAAAGCTCCCATTTTTCTCTCCACTGCCTCCACTCAGTCAGACCAGCATAATCTTTCTATTATTTAAATTACTGGAATAGCCTCCTAACAGACTGTCTTGCTTCCAGCCTTGTACCTTCTAATTGATTTTCAATGATACAGCCTGAGCGATCTTTCTAAATGCAAGTCTGATCAATTCTCTTAAAACCCTTTAATGATTCTCATTGTTAATAGAATACAAATACCAGTTCTTCATCATGGCTTGCAAGGCTCTTCGTGATCAGGTCACTGCCCACCTCAGTAGTGTTACTACTTGTCACTTTTTCCATCCTGCACTTAATATCTGATCATGGGGAGCTTCGACTTCCTTGATTCACACATTGCTCTTTCCTACCTGTATCCACACTACTTTCTCCTTAGAACACTGCTCTCATCATCTCCCTTTGACTGGCTAAGTCCTTTCAGTGTTTACAGTCTCAGCTCAGACTTCACTTTCTCCAGGAATTGTCCCTGCAGTCCAAAGGCTGGAGTATGTGCTCTTTCTTTGTGCTCAGGTAGCCCCCTGTACTTCCCCAATGAGAGCACCATCATACTGTATCTCAATTATTTTCATGCTTGTCTGAATTCCTGTCCACACTGGAAGCTCCATTGTTTCTCATATCCTATCACCTATCACAGGGCTTGTCTGTAGTGGGAACTGAATTATTCCTTGTGGAGTAGATATAATGAAAATAATGCCTCTCCCTCTATATCTTGGCCAGCTTCTCTGAACCCTCTGCACAGCCTTTGCCTCATAACACTTGCTATATATCTCCCTGGATTGTGTCCGTTTGGGGACATATCCTTGGTTCACTTGCTCTTTGGTGACTGCTCACTACCTCTATAAATTAATTTCCTTTTTTGATCTCGATTATTCTTTAGTTTAGACCCATACCATAGCATGCATGGGTGCCTACACTACTTGATAAGGTAAAGCACTAATGTAATAATGAAGGAAGAAATTTAAATTCATGATTGATAATAAAGGAGAATTAGTTTGGGTTAGTTCTATGAAAGAGAGAGTCAGTGACTAGTGCCGATAAGAGACCAGAATTGTAAAATGAAGAAAATGGCTTGTGTCAAAAGCTTCATGAGCCTAAGATATTATTGTCAAAATCTCTTGTACAGAAATCTCCTGCATGAAAACATTATTAGGGGCTTTCTTCCTAATAGTCTCTAGACAGGTTTTGCCTTCTCCCCCCGCCTCCCATATAATAAGTACATGATATAAAGGTAGAGATTTATTTAAGGTTTCCAAGATGATTAGTTCAGAAAAACATCATTATTTTAAATATTGTACTTCAAACTACTTGAATATGTTAGAGGCAAGACAGCATGAAAATTAGAAAATAATTTTTCTTTTGTTTTCTATTTGCTTGTCATAGATATCTGTGCATATATAAAACATGGCTCATAAAGTTAAATATGATTTTAAACCTCTAGCAATGTAATAGGTAAAACAAAAGTTTAAGATTTGCAGAGATACCTTACTTAAAGATAATATTAATGAAAGGCAAATGCTAACTTTATAAATCATATTTCAGAGAAGTACAAAGAAAATAGTTGAAATACATCATTTATTTATTGTTAATATTTTTAAGTTAACAGCAAAAGATTATTTAAAATTACTTTGCCTTGGGTTTTATTTTTGTTTATTTTTTGTTTTCTCCAAATGAACATTCTACATTTAAATCTTATGTCTTCAGAAATGCTCAAGAACTGCGAATGGAGAAAGTACGGTTAGAGCTGGAGAACCAAGAAATGGCAAAGAAACTAGAAGAATTCCGATCAACAATGAACAAAGAAAAGGAAGAAAGAGAGTGAGTAAAATAGTATATTTCATATACTATTGTCATTCCAATAAAAATGTTTAATGGATGGATAATTTCTGGCTTTCCCTGAGGAACAAGCAATATTAAAGTCCCTCTTTTTGTTTTTGTGCCACTTATATGGTGCATGTTGCTTTTTAAAATGATCATTACTTTTATTTCTTCTAAACTTTATTTGGTTTTACCCTTACTTATTTCTCTTTGTACTTTATGCTTTTCAAAAATTTATGGTCTGGAATATTTAGGACAGCAATGCAAACTTTGCTCTTTGTTCTCAGAAGATTGCCATCAACAGCAACTGAATATCATTTTGTGTTTAGGACCACTGTTATTTATTTTAAATAAATGCAAGCACATATTTAATATACATAAATATATATATTATAGATAAGTATATATGTATGTGTATGTGTGTATACATATATAAGTGTGTGTGTATATATATATATAGAGGCATATATTTCTTAAACCTGGCTTAGTGCTTTTTTGGTTGTGGAATAGTGACTCAAAATCTTATGAGCAAGAAATTCTGATTTGCCTATGGAATATGATACTTGTCTTGATGTCAGTTACTGGGTTCAAATCTATATACCTCAGGGAGATTTATGAACTTTACCTGCTGTATTATGAAAGAGGACAAGGTAAGCTCAACTGGTTCTGATGGAACATTTGGATTCACAGGTTGCTACTGATTGTGAATTTGAGAGTGATTAGAGACAGCTAAAGAATAGCAACATGTTTCTGTTTTTGCTAATACTCTTTAACTTTGCAAAAAATGCTATAGGTAATGGCCCATGCTGACATCTGACATGTTCCTCACCCATTCCTACCTCCACCAAGGCTGGTGTAGATGACTTCTCAGTAGCTACATGTGACTCTTATTCCAGTAGCAATTTCCTGCCTGCTTCCACGAATAAAATTTTAGCTCAGAACAAGTTTGCTTCCCTTAGGCTGCTTTACATCATCTATTTCCTGTTACATAAATAGCTGATTATGATAATACCTACCTTGTAGATTGGTTTGAAGATAAAATAATAAATACAAGGCACGTCTCAAGTTGCCTAATACACAGTAGGTACTTGCTTTTTCATTATTTCCTTTGTCCCCCTCCCCTTTAAATTTATGGAAGGAGATGTTTTTATATTATTTTCATCTGGGGCCAAGCTTATCTGATCTGGAGGACAGGCCCTGAGGCTTGTGGTTGTTTGTCATTGCCAGACACAGTTAGTGAGTCTTTGGGCTTGGCAGTTGTGATTATGGAGGCTGAGAAATCCCATGACAGACCACTTGCAAGCTGGAGACCCTGAGGTGCTGGTAGCGTGGCTCAGTCCAAAGCCTTCAAAACCAGGGGAACCAACGTTATAACTCTCAGCCCAAGGCCAGCTTGAGACCTGGGAGGGCCGCTGGTGTAAGTCCTGGAGTCTAAAGGCTGGGAGTCTGGAGTTGCTGTCCAGGGATGGGGGAAAGAATGTATCCCAGAAGATAGATCCCATTTTTATTTATTAACAGGCTTTTTTGGGGCAGGAGTTTGTTTGTATATATATCAAAATCAAAACCTTCAGGTGTGTTTCAAATATTTTTAACAAATGCTAGTCATTTGAAATTTTATTGAGAGAACTGTCTAATAATATCTCCAATATTATACTTGTATATTTGTGCTAATTTTACTAAGACTGTTGTTTTACTATGAAAGAATAAATAAAGATGATAAAAGTCAAATAGAACAGATAGTTACATGATGAAAATGATCTCTTTTTGGCTCTAGACTGACTCCAGCTTATTTTCTAGCACCACTTTTAATGATTCACATTTTTTCCCCACGAATTTATCTTTGTACATCAGTGTACATACATGTATATGAATGTGTGTATGTGTGCTGTAAATGTATATATCTGATGTGTCTTTTCTCTTATGTTTTTACAAATGAGAGCATCTGTAAAAATATGGGAATTATTTCATATCCTACTATTTTATTTAATATATGTTAGTGCTCTTGTCACATAAGCACACACTGATCCATCTCATTCTCTTACTGGCTATGTAATATTCCTTTGTGCAGATATATAATACCATTTAGTTTTCAGATCTTATTTAGTTTTCAGTATCTTGTGATTACAAATGCTGCCATGGACATACTTCTACATGTATGTTTGCTTACATATGCAAGGGTATCTGTGGGATGAATTCCTACCTCTGTAATTTTAGGTCAAAGTATATGTCCATTTTACATTGTGATAGACATTGGGAAATTGTTTTCCAAACAGGTTTCATAAGTTTGTAACCTTCTTCTACAGAGTATTAGAATACATGTTTTATGTGCCTTTGCTGGTCCTAAATATTACCAAATTCTTTGTATAGTAAATTTAATTTTGTTTGATCCTCAGAGTGATGACCACTAAATATCCATGAAGTACGTTTTTGAACCATTAAAGAAAATTTCAATATGTCTATTATAGTCTCATTAGTATTCATCGTTAGAGTCCAATTCTTTGAAAAACATGCATGACACATATATAATACTTACCCTTTCTGATAACCAGAACATTAAGCTTCTCATGTTGTATGTCATCCCAGATGACAGGGTTTATTGTGTGTCTTGCTGCTTTTCTCTTAAGGATCCAGTGGCCAGTTCTTCTAGCTTCACTGATTTGGACTTAGTCTGTACTTCTCAGTGGTCATGGTATTTACTGGGAATCAGAGTTCCTGCAATCAGCTCCCAAGAATGCGTTTTCTTTAGCTTTGGAAAATTTCTAGATGTGTTTTAGTTTTCAGAATAGTTACATTCTTTCCTAAGATCACACAGATATTAAATATCATAGCCAGAATGAGAACCTGCCACTCATTGGCCAGGAAGATCAGTGTTCTAATCTTAATTATTTATTGTCTATATGACAATGGGCAAGTTGTTGTCTCATTATTTTTAAAATGGGAATCGGACTCCCTGCCCTGTTGACTTCAAAAAAATCAGGTGAGTCTCAAGTAAAAGTGCTTGGAAAACCGTAAAACTAAAATGTGCCTGTTTTGCAATCTTTGTTACATTTCAATGAGGGAGCTCATTTGGGATCTTAATAAGGAATTCATCACTTACTAGATTTGCTGAATATTTTTGAGTATTGGTTTGTTTGCTTTTCCTCTGTACATTTGCAGACACTTGCTTTTAAAACATGTGTGACAGCCTGTAATGTTTCATATAAGTCAGTAAAGCTATTTTTAGTCATTGTGACTATCAAAAAAAATGGAATTCTTCATTTGTGCTTGGACATTTCGCTTTTATTCATTTCCATAAAAGTTACAAATATGGTAGAGCCATATTTTAAAATTACTGAAGATATTGAGGCATTATTGATATTTCATTTTCATTTTGTGCTTGTTTTTTACATGTTAACAACTGAATTTCCTTTTCTTGAAACAAGGAAACTATATTTGTTTTCATTAAAAGGAGAAATGAAAAAAAAAAAGGAGACATGTATTTAGTAATTACATTTCATTGTGTTTATATATCTTGAAGGTCAAGTGGATATCATTGGAAATCTGGAAAAGTGAGCAAATTGGGTAATCAATCACACATGATGTCACAGAATAGAGGAAATTTTATTAAGGTAAGAAGATACCATTTGATTCTCAGGCAATTTGCTAAGCAAGAGATACAAATTAGTTTTCCAGGTCTTGTATTTCCTTCCAAACTCAAGAATTTACTACTCTTGTTTTAACAGTTTTGCATATTATTAGATCTTTGATTCCTTTTTTTGTAGGGTAATAGGCAACTTTCATTATTCAGTTATGTTTTTATTTTTCATCTATAAGTTGATTTTTAAAAATTTACCTAGAGTTGAATTTTTCCATTCTGATTTTTTCCAAATTCCAAATTGAATTTTTCCGTTTAATTTGCTTTTGGTTTAAAATATGGGAAATAGAACTGTATTATTCTATATTAAGGTGAAAGCTAATGTTATTTGATTTTACCAATGAGAAAACTTTATATCATATCTGTTTAATGTTTTTACATTCTACTTGTATTATAATTTATTATTCATTTAATGTTGATTTTATGTGTGAAGAAACCCAAGAAAAAATACTTTTCAGTTTCCCAGCTATAGAATTGCTTTATCTTTAGTGTACCCATAAAATATAACATTATATTATATTTAAGATTATAACCAGCTAAGTGTCTTTAAGTAAAGAAAACATTTGCTTCTGGATTCTTTTGTGCAAGATCCGTGACTTTGTAAGTATTAACTTACACAGCTTTTTATTTTTTATGTATCTATCATTAAACTTTCATTGGGTCAGTTGGCATCTACAAACGTCTTACTCTGCACTTCTAAACTTTTTGGCTTCAAAAAGACATTCTATTCTTTAATGTCATGCCCTGAGTGAAATAAGTTTCTTTAATTTTTGTGTTAAAAGTTTTATAATTCACTTTGCACTTTCCATTTTTCATTTTCTTTTTGCAATAGCGTTCAGTGTTTCAGATATAATTGTAAATATAATGTATTAAAAATGTGGACTCTGTTATCGACTTTTTTATTTAATTGCATTTATTAAATGCTTTCTTTGTTTTATAGTGAATTGTCCTTGTTCTCAAGGAGGTCCTCATCTAATATGAAAGAAGAAGTGCATAAAAATATTTAGGGCAAAATTCAGTATGTAATTTTTGCTGTAATCACTCAGTATATGAACAATGTGTGCTTGAGGAATATTAGTTTAGTTCTACAAATATTTGATAGTCAACTAAGTATATTTATAAGGAAAAAGTGATGAATAAATCATTATCTCAGTCCCCACAAACATCATAATTAACTAGGAAGATAAAAAAGCTTGGGGGGTTGGGAGCTGTGAAGTGTCGGTCTAGAAAACGAGATTAGGCAGGAAAGTAGAAGGCTTTGAATTCCAGGCTCAGGAGTGTTAATATTTTTACTTGGTGAATGGAATTCTCTGACAGTTTTTGAGCAGGAGGATGGCAAGATTAAGGTAATAATTTATGATGATTGATCTTATTTAAATATCCATTATGTTTGGAGTTAAGAGCATAGAGCCAAGTGGTCTCCAAACTGTTTTAATCATGTAACATATCAGAAAAGCATGTATTTTGAGCATGGACTTTCTACACATGTACTTCTATTTGCTTATAAATAGAATTTAGTTATATACTTAGTTATATACTAAGTTATATACTTAGTTATAATACGTATGATGTATTATGTACATTATAAAACAAAATATGGAAATTAGCCAAGAATGCAGTAGTCATAAACAGATATTTCTTTTGAGGGAATAACCGTGCTCCCTGAGAATTTATAAAAAGACGAGAAGTGTGAAGAATACAACTGTGAGGGAAAGCCCAAGTGTGAAATATGTTGGCAAAGAGAACTTTAATATTTACTTGATATGTTTTAATACGAGTCAACAGTTTAGTGTTTAGCCGCTTTTCCTTTTTTCTCATTCAGTGTTTACTTGACTCCTACAAGGTAGTTGTTATTATTCCAGATTGACAGACGAAGTAACTTAACATCAAAGAAGTTAAATAACTTGCTCAAGGTCAAAAGTCAGGACCAAGATTTAGAGTGTGAGCTCTCAGGCTTGTTCTAAGACAATTTTCCAACTCTTCACTGAAGAGAGCCTGAGAAGAAAAAGAAGTGCAATCAAAGTAATGCAATTTTATAGAAGACACAAGTAAAGGAAAGTCTTTTTAGAAAATATGAAAAAGTCACTATTGTCGAATACATTGTGTAGTGAAAAAAGTTTTGAGTATCGCTTTGGACCAATTTTTCTCTAGGGAGCTATTTTGCTTTCCAGGAGACATTTGGCAATGTCTGGAGACATTTTCAGTTGTTACCACTGAGAGGGCTTTTTTTTTTTTTTTTTTTGCACTAAAGATTTGTAGTGAGTACAAGTCATGGATGCTGCTAAACATCCTACAATACACTGGAGAGCCCCCAAAACAAAGAATTATTTGGCCCAAAATGTCAATGGCGCTAAAGTTGAGAAACTCTGCATTAGACTATATAGATCGAAATTCTGAAATTCTCATTTTGTTAACTCTGTGATGTTAGGCAAATCACTTAACCTTTCTGAGCCTATATTACCACATTTGTAAACATGCATAATATCTGCTGAATACTTCACAGAGTTTCAAAGAAATATATGTGAAACCACTTTGTAATATTATGTGAATATCACATTACAATGTCTGTTTCCAGAGAATGAGAATTAAAAAACTGAATTTGATGATTGGGCCATTATTAGATGTGAAATAGATGTTAAGTGGTTGAAAAGGGTGGGAGGCAATGAGCAAAGATTATCTTTGCAGTGAACACGAGAGCAGAGGGTGACCTATCTAGGGTTTAATAGGATCAAGGAAAGACTTTATTATATTGATTTTTGTAATTGGGGAGATTATGTGAGCCAATTTGTAGGCTGAGAGATGGACATGCTAGTAGAGGAAAGACTAAAGACGAAGATGAGAGAGGTGCCAGTTGCTGAGTGTGTGGTCTTTGAAGAGATGTTTCATTAAAGAGGCCTTTACCAAGGAAAGGAGGACACTGTTTTTCTGAGACAAGAAAGGTGGAAGAATTAACAGGTGCAATAATAGTAAGTTGTAGAGGTTGTGTTTGATGGGTGGTGAGATAGGACACTGGAAAGTCGTAATGGGAAGAGTTCAACATTCTTAGTAAAGTTGAAGACAATATCGTCTGCTCAGATTGAGTAGGGGATATGGGATGAATTTGGGTTCTTGGGAATGGAGAAAGTTTGGAGTGGCCACTGTGGGAATCACGATTGGGGTTTAACAGCAAATGAATAAGTGAATTTCTGAAGAGCCATGAGGGTCCACTGGTGTTCTTCAGTATGGATTTGTAAGAGACCTGACAGTATTATTTCATCACAATGGTAGGTAGATATGGGAGCTCTCAGAGGAAGGAGACAGGGTGATTGAGGTTGGCACTGAGAAACTTCTGAGTTTGGGATTTTGAAGGTGTGGCCATTCAGCGTCCTGTTTAGGTGCAAGGTTTGGTCACAGTGGTGGGGTGGCTGAAGAGGCATTAGATGTTCAGAGTAGCCAGCATGTTGGAGCATCTTTGGTACCAGGAAGTTAGGTAAACATGTATGTTGAAATCTCTAAAATTACATGCCAGAAATGTGATGGAGAGACATATTGAAACGGATTACTGAAGTTCAGGTGGAAAAGGACCCTAGATATCGGTAAAGGTATTAAGTGGATGGTGAAGAGCTTCTGTAGAAGTGACTTTGTTGAATGATGATAGCAGAACAATATTCTGGAAGCAGCAATGAAGAGAAAATAGGAAGAAAATTTTTCTTTTCTCCTGGTGAATGAAAGGGAGTGGAAAAGGAACTAGTTCTTCTGGAGAGTGTTTTGGCAAATATTGTGCCTAAGGAAAGGTGAGGGGCTCCCTGGGATGGCAGAGGAGCCTGGATGGAATGACAATCAATAAAGAATAGCTAAAGTTCAGGAGCTAATTGGGTTGAGAATGAGAATATCTGAAAAGGTGGCTTGTAGAAAGAATTTGGGCCCAGTGTGGTAGATTAAGGCATTGGTGGGGATTTGGAGGCATTTGTGAACACCATGGAGCTGATAACGGCAGCTCAGTCTGACCCCATTGGCTCGGATGCTATGCCTGAGTGGTAGATCCACTGAACCAGCCTGGCCCCTGACAGCACCCCTCCAACACCTACTGGTGAAGGCATAAGTGGGTTAATAAGGCACAGGCTTTAGTATATCAAATTCCTGATGTTTTGCATATACATACATATACATAAACATATGCAGATATGTGTATATGTCTATGTGTGTGTGTATACGTGTATATGTGTGTGTGCACGCATATGTGCATCCTCGGTCCAACCTTACCCCACCCCCAACCCTTTCCCAAACAGATAAAAACTCAGTCTTATGAGGAAATTCTATTTGTCTAAAAATAGTAGCTACCAGTTTATTCATTGAAATATTTTTATGCAATTTGAATCATTTGAAGTAAATATGGCTATATTCATAGAGCAGAAAAATATTACTCATAGTAATAAAAACAAATTGTAAAATTTCTCTAATAATTTGTTCATTTGCTTTGGCACATCTATCCATTCTGTCCGGGGTAACCTATAACCACACTGATCAATTCAGATATATCATTAAGGTAATCATATTGGATAATTTGGTTAAGAAAAATGAGATTAAATTATCTGTAACTTACATAACATTACCAGTTCAAAAATAAAAACATGATTCATAGAAAAATTGATTATTTCAATCCTATTTTCTTTCTGCTTTGTTTGGTACATAGCATCTGGGCAGCTACTTTAAAGAATGTGAACAATAAGTGTCCCTTTGAAGCAAAATCACTAGATTCACTGAGAATAATTAGGCCTAAATTTTCAAAGATGACTGTAGTTGGTGCAGCCATAGATATAGAGACAGCCATTGTTCTCATCTTCTCAGGTACAAATTGAGCAATTGAGCATGCAAATTGCAAATTGAAAACTAGGCATGAATCGACAGTGTCTATATAAATGCACACCATCCTCCATGCTCATTCATGTACTTTAAATGTTGGTTTTAATAAGATCAAGACAAGTATGTTCAAGTGGAAAGCCTGTTTTATTTCCTAAAATGTTAAGATCCAAGAATTTTAAGTGATTATTTATTTGAAACATCTAGCAGTGAATCATATTTACTCAAATTTTTTGGCTACAACATGGAAAGGTCAGGGATTGCAAATAATATATTTGAAGGTTAATAAGTCTGTGTTGCTTGAACATGTGGTTCTCTATATTGGGCAAATAAGATAATAATATTGGTTTCTACAGTTATGTAATCAGAGTGGCTCAGTCACAATTCAGTTTGGATTTAGTCTACACAAATATTAGACTTTGTGTGTTTGAGGAAGAGCAGAAATTTAAAAAAGAATTATTAAACCTTTACAATATTTGAATACTAGCATTTTCTTAAAACCATTTTATGATGACATACAATGGTTTTTGTTTAAAAATATTTTATGTTTTTAAAAAACTGGTTTACCCACATATATTTCCAAAATTTATTTTATTTTCTATAAATTTCTCTTTATAATTTATCAAGAGGTCTACATGTGCTTTAGTGATGATCTCCTATTAATTTCATATTATTCTTTCAAAAATATTTTTGTTCAAGATGCAACAAAATGGTATAGCTTTCTAATATTTTTGTTAGTAACTTAATTAAACTTTCTTTGAATAAAGAGAATACATACCTGACAAACAGTATCTATTTTATTAATACAGCTTTCTTCTGGAAAAGTGAAATTAAAATTACTGAAGGAGCAGATTCAAGGTAAATAGTTTACTATGATATTATTAGATGTTAAAGATACATTTTTTCTTTTATATTTGAATTACATATAAAATTAAAGTGTTAGAATTGTTCATGCTGTACGAAAATTCTAAACTCCCAACTTAATGATGCTTGGATTTTCAAAATAAATTTTATTCAATTGATATAAATTGAAATTGCACTCTAAGAAATTAAAAGAACATAGAAAATTGCTTTATATTTTAATAAATCATTTAACAACAGCAAAAACCAAAAATACAATTTGAATTTGTAGTAATTCCAAAGGAAATAATATGTCTTTCTGGAGGATAAATACATTTAATTTTGAGTGGTTAAGATAATTTGGTAGAAGAAATTCTAGAAATATGCATGATATAATATTTATTACATATTTATATACACATATATTTATTATAAATATGTAATATGATAAATGTTTAGAATTTGTTGTATGTCTGCTTCAGTTTGATCCAGAAATGGGAAATGTGCATAGTTTCATTACTTTATCAATCAGAAAACTAAACATATTTTAAAGTGATTGTTCTAACATTTTTTTTCTTCCAGGGCCAGTGAAACAACCCGTTAATTATAAAATGGCAAATTCTTTTGAAAGTGAAAAACCCAAGATAAAAGGGAAGGTTTGTGGACAGTGTGAGAACAAAGCTGCTCTACTAGTATGTGCATTATAATAAGCAATTAGAATAGAATTTTCATAAGGCCTCATAGACCCATCCTAACTTAATTTGTTTTAGTAGGCTTATACTTTTTCTTCGTTGCTGTTACTGTGCGTGAAATGTGCGTGCTGCTGGATAAGGACAGCACCTATACTTACTCACTGACTCTCATCCTCTCATTCTTTTTTTTTTTTTTTGAGACAGAGTCTCACTCTGTTGCCTGGACTAGAGTGCCCTGGCATTAGCCTAGCTCACAGCAACCTCAAACTCCTGGGCTCAAGCGATCCTCCTGCCTCAGGCAGGCCCACGCCCCCCGTCCCCCTCAGTAGCTGGGACTACAGACATGCGCCACCATGCGCGCCTAATTTTATATATATGTGTATATATATATATACACATATATATAGTTGTCCAGCTAATTTCTTTCTATTTTTTTTTTAGTTGAGACGGGGTCTTGCTCTTGCTTAGGCTGGTCTTGAACTCCTGAGCTCAAACAATCCTCCTGCCTCAGCCTCCCAGAGTGCTAGGATTATAGGTGTGGCCACGCCTGGCCCATCCTCTCATTCTTAACAGCATCACTTTAAAGCTCATCCTCTGTCCTTTGGATCGTGTCTGTTAACATGCAAACATGCTGCAGTATCCCCATCTAAAACTAAAATCCAAACCCAAAGTACACTAAAAATTATTTTTGACCTCCAAATCTGCCTCTGCATCCCATTATTATAAAACTGTTCTGAAAGTTTGTCTGTACTTGCTGTCAGTGTCTATTTTTAATTGCAATATAATTTACTTACTGTAAAACAGATCTTAAATGTACAATTAGATGCCTTTTGACAAATGCATGTACCCCATCAAGACACAGAACATTACTTTCACCTCAGGTAATTCCCATGTGCTCTTTCCAGTCAGTCCCCACCATAAAGGCAGCTACTCTGATTTTTAACACCTTAGATTTAGACGTGCCTGTTCTTGAACTCTGTGTAAATGAAATGCGACAGTATACATTTTTTGGCTTTTTTTGCTCCTCATGGAGATTCACCTGTATTAATCAGTAGTAGGTTCATTTGTATTACCAGGTATGTCATTGTATGGATATTCCACATTTTGTTTATCTATTTAGTCATCGATGGACACTTGGGTTGCTTCCACCTTTTGGCTTTTGTAAGTAATGTTGCTATGAGCATGATTGTACAAATATCTCTTCAAGACCCTGTTTTCAATTCTTTTGGGTATATACCAGGAAGTGTAATTGCTGGATTTCCATTTTGTCTTGAATTCTTTCCATTCAGTCTTGGGTCTCCACTACTGTCCAGCAGCTCTTCCTATCCAGGTCACCATTGACTTCCACATTCTTAAATAAAATGCTCAACTCCCAGTTCTTATCTTAATTTATTAGGAATATTTGATACAGTATCTCTCTCTTCACCTATGACTTCCTTCACTTGGCTTCCTCTGGGACATCATACATTCTTGGCTTCATTTCAGTTCAATACCTGTTTCTTCTCAGTCTTCTTTGTTGATTTTCTGTATTCTTGATCTCTTAATGTTGGCGTGCCACAGGTCTCAGTGCTTAGGCCTCTTCTTTATCTATCTGTATGTACTCTCCAGATAAATCTACCCACTCTCTTGTCTTGAAAGCCCATATCTATATTTTTGATTTCCTAATTTACACATCTACCTCAAATTTCTTCCCTGAACTTTTGACTCAAACTGCTTACTCAACACCTCTGCTTGGATATCTAGTAGGAATCACTAACTTAACATGTTCAAAATTGAGCCCTTAATTTCTTCCCAATAAATATTCTTCCCTCACACTTTCTTCATATTGATATATGTCAACTCAAAGGTTACCTACTCTGACAGCCTTTTATAAAGTAGCAAAAGCTGAGTTGTACTCTCTAGTTTTGTGAAGCAACTTCATCCACCTATATAACATTTATCACCAGTATAATATATATTTATTTGCTTATATTCTACCTATCTACAATGTAAATTTCCTGAGGGTGTGGGTGTAGATGTAGTTTTTTTCATTGCTGTGTGACCACCACCTAGTATTATGCCAGCAGTGTAGTAGACACTCACCAAAATTTGTTGAGTGAATCGTTTCTTTAAGAACTATTTTCTAACATAGATTTTTCCTTAATTTAGACATATTTTCTTTTCAGGTAGCATTGAGGATAGTCCAGTATCTTTTACAATTTTAAATATTACAAATAGGTAGGAAGTAGTTTCCCTCCAAAAGAATTTAATGATTATCTGTAACTAATATTTCCACATTATGTTATAGTTTCAGAGAACATAACCATAATCATTTCTGACATAAGGCTATGTTGCTAGACTTATTTAATGACAGTTTTAATCGGACTCGAAGAGTTAGAATGCTATGTATCTAATAAATAGCTAATAACAATATTGAATGTAAAACCTGGCTCTCGGTAGTATAATAATCTTTTTATTATATCATATTATTTTCTTAATTGATATACTGGTGGACAATAATTTAAGGAATCTTAACAAACTACAACTATCCAGAAATGTGTAAAAAAATATAAACAAATGCTAATATTCCTTGAGTTGGAAGTATGAGAGCTAAAAGGGACTTACTGGTTTAATTGAATTGTTGAGGTTGATTGTTAGTGATCTGAAAAAGGATTTATAACATATGGGAGCTATGAATCCATATTTCTTGTGAATCCTACTTTGTGTTGAGCACTTTTCAAAGGCTACGGAACTTGAACCATGTGGCATAAGCAGATAGGGCTTGACCTGGAAATAAAGGATCTGTTTTTCTAGAGAGAAGAAAAAGTAAGGAGGAGGATATCCCAGGCAGGATAAATAGCATGTACCTTGACTGGAAGTCAGATGAGAGTGATAAAGTGTGCAGTTATTAACAACCTGATATGCCGGAAAATGTTTTATACAGAAGCCAGGATTTAGGTCCTAAACATTTGTAAGAAATTTTGCTAAGAATTTAAGAAAGGAAGTTCTTTGATTTGAAATAAAAATAATATCCTGTGATAGTTGTCAAAAACATAACAATAAGCCATTATATTTAGGTGCATTCACATATATTGATGGCAAGAATAAAGCCCGCAAATTCCAAATTTCTTATATATTAATTTGGCAAATGTGGATAATTTAATTAAACTTAAATGGATTCTGAAGGCTTAGTACAACTGATTTGGCATTCATCGAATATTTGTTAAAACTGCACTTGGGTATTCCATCATCGAGGAAACATCTGTGATGGAATGGAGTCCTTATTTACATTTTTAACATGTTTCTGCCAGTTATACGAACTGCCTAAAAAGATTTTCCAGTTGGCAGTCATTTTAACCCAATTTAAATCCAAAAATGCTTGTATAGCAAAATATATAAGCTTACTCTGCAACTCCAGCTTTGATCTTCCAGTCTACAAATATCCTTTTGGCTACATTCATTAAAAGTCTGTTGTTAACAAATACTTGGCTTAGAATTATATGCTAAGCCTGATTTTCTAAAATGATTTTGGAAAATGCTAAAACTGATTTTCAGTTTTCCATGTTATATTGTAAAAACAATACCAAATATTTATGAGAAATTCATTAAAATATTAGCAGATATGTTACGTAAAAATTATGCAGAGTGCATTTCGAAGTCTATATTAATATAACAACCATATAATTATGTAAAATTATATTTTTTTTGTTTGTTTTTTGAGACAGAGTCTCTGTTGCCCTGGGTAGATTGCAGTGGCGTCATCATAGCTCATTATAATCTCAAACTCCTGGGCTCAAGAGATCCACTTGCCTCAGCCTCCCGAGTAGCTGGGATTACATACATGCACCACCAAGCCTGACTAATTTTTCTATTTTTAGTAGAGACAGGGTCTTGCTCTTGCTTGGCCTGGTCTGGAACTCCTGAGCTGAAGCAATCCTCCCACCTCAGCCTTCCAGAGTGCTAGGATTACAGGTGTGAGCCATCTCACCTGCCTAAAATTATAGTTTTAAAATTGATTTTATACTTAAAACTATGGATTTGGGATAATGTTTTTATTCCATTTCCCCAAAAGACTGAAGCTCTTGAAACACCAGTTGAAAGGGTAGGATTAGCTAGTTCTTGTTCTAGGGATATTTTTTTTTTTTTCTGCTTGAATAAGTAATTCAGTTCCATATAACTAACCATATTTGAAAAAATATATTTGGATTTTAATAAATACCAGACCATGCAGTCATTGGAAATATTAGGTTTTATAATATTGCAGATTTTATCAAGATTTTTCAATACAGATGGTGCCCGATTTACCATGGTTCCAAAAATGATGGTGCAAAGTGATATGCATTCAATAGAAACCACACTTCAAATTTTGAATTTTGATTTTTTCCTGGGCTAGTGAAGTGCAGAAAGATACTTGTGATAATGGGCGGTGACAGCAAGTTGTAGCTCCCAGTCAGCTATGTGGTCATGTGGGTAAAAAACCATAAGATACTTAACACTTTATTATAAAATATGTGTTAGATGATTTCTCCCAATTTTAGGCTAATGTAAATGTTTTGAGCACATTTAAGGTAGGCTAGGATGTTTGGTAGGTTAGATATATTGAATGCATTTTCAACTTGTTACTTTCAATTTATGATGAATTTATTGGGCAATAATCCCATTAAAAGTCGAGAAGTATCTGTAAATGATTAGTACTTCAGTGAATGGTCACTGATTAATGATTAGTAATGTGTGTCATGTTTAAGAGCTTGAGCTTTTAGTCAGACTGTGGGGTTGAAATCCTGTCTCCACCACGATTATCTTGTATGACTGCGGACAAATTTTCAATCATTGTGTTCCTTTGTTACTTCATCTTCATAATGAAGATACAGTGATCATTCTAACATTGTAGGGTTGGTGTGAGGATTAAATGAGATGGAACATAACATCTCACTGTTCCTCTAGAACAGTGATTAAGTGCTCACTAAATGTGGGTATGTCATTGTTATTTGATTTTAGTTTCCTTTTTTAGTTCCTTTTAGTTACGTATAATTCTTTCTTACTTTTTAAATCATTTCTTTAGTGTTGTTCTAATTGTTTCATATTTGTTAAACCTGGCGACATTATGTAGGAAACCGTGTCATTACATGGAGACTTTTAACACAATGGACTTAAAAGTCTCCTTTTGGGTTTTTAATATAAGTGTAGTCTACTTTTCTATGTCATTTGCATCCTGGTGCCTTGTTGCTCACCGTGTGCTCTGCATGGCCCTAGGATGTGCATCACCTGGGAGCTCGTTAGAATGCGGGATCTCGGGTCCCATGACAGACCTACTGCACCAGAGCATTGTAACAAAATCCCGGGTGATTTACGTGCATATTGCAATTGGAGAAGCTTCACTCTATTGCACAGTTCAGTCCACCAATGACCAGTACGAGGCAGAAGATCTTGGTTGACCTTTTGCCAACCAAACCCATCTACTTTATGCTTATTATTCCTTGACATGAAGAAGAAAGGAAGGAGTGGGGAGAGTGGAGGTGGGGACTCTGAGAGGAAATGAATGAGGATTGAAGGAACTATGATCACCTTGACATAGATATTCTGATACCATCTCTCCAAGCCCTCATGCTTTCTCCTCCGTGCTACCGTTCATTCTTCTCAGCCTGGGCCAACATGAATAAAATGAGGGCTCTTAGCCATTTGCACTGCTGCTTGTCACATTGTCAAGAGTGTTGAAGCAGCAGTACAATTGTAGTATTTTCATTTGTAGGAAAATTTCCATTTTCTTTTCTTTTTACTTTCAGTCTTGCTTGGCACCATCATAGGTACAGGTATATTGCGTTATTCAACTCATCCACACATTTGAAAAATTACATTTTAACATCATAAAGAATTGGAAGATAAATATAAATTTACTCATAATTATTATATTTTATCAGTCATAAAATTGCTGACATGGTGATGTAGTTCCATTCAAAAAATATTAAATTTCTTTTTCCTTATACCTTTTTCCCCTTTGGTGACTCTTCTAAGAACGCTTTTTAAAAGCTGTATTTTGAGAAAAAACAGTGAAGAAGTACCTTTCAAGGAAGTATATGCGAATTTTTGGAGGCAAATAGTATGCATATCATTTGAAACTGTGTCATGTAAACCCATACAGAAAGATAAACAAGCTCATAAAAATGAAGTATTTTTCATGCAAAGATAACATCATATAGCTTTTACCAGGTTAGGAAGTTTGACCTGCGGCTACTGGTTGTTTTATGAATTATTCAGAAATTGCACATACGTATACGTATCTAACATATATACCTAAAACCTACATTGAACTTATTATATTTATTTTGTTAAGAGAATAATTAGTGTTTACAAGTTAGTTTTCCTCAAAGAGTTAAATCTTTAATGGGACAAATAGCTGTCCCAGGCCTTTTTTGAAGGGAGGGGGGGTCCTCAATTATGAAGATATATATGCATGTAATTTGATAAAAAAATGAAAACAATAACATCTTCATGCACTTTCTTAAAATCATATTATTATAAGATTGTATTTTTTAAAAAAATATCTTTTAAGGTGTGCCTTGAATGTGGAGAAGATTATTGTTCCGGATGCTTTGCTAAAATTCACCAGAAGGGGGCACTAAGGCTCCACAGAACAACTCTTCTGCAGGTATGCCTTTCTATAGCAAAATGCTATGCTTGTAGTATGTTTGTAAAATGTTTCAACATAAAGACATTTAAAATATTTAATTATCTAGAACTCAGGATGATTTACATTAATTTCTAAAATTCTATTATGTACACTCTTGACATATATCTTAAAATTATTTTACTGAACACTAGATTATATTTTGCTGTTTAAAGTATGTTGTAAGAGTAGTTGCCGAAACACTTAGCTTGATTAGAGTCTTCAGGTTATGCATTCTATCTGAGAGCTTGACATTTAAAAATTAGAAGATATTTTTATCTATTGTGATTTCAAACGAACACATGGATTATTTTAAATATTACTTCTGTGTAATTTATAAATAGAAGTCTCTTATGTTTTCTTTTCATACTTATTTAAAAATAGTTTTTTATTTCTCTTCACTCACTATCATTTAGATCAACTTATATCTCAGGTTTCTACCCTTCTTTCTACATATAAGGACCTTTTATTTATTCTTCTATAGTCATTGCTTTTTGAAATGCCTAAACTCACCATTTCAGGTGGCTTTAAAATTCTAATACTTAAACAGTAAATATGGTTAGATAGAGACATGACCTTACACCAGTTACATTTAATGCTGCATTGATTTGTCATAGATTTTATTCATTTTGCAGCAATGTATTCAAAAAACATTTATTGAGTACCCACTAGGAAGCAGGGTCTGTGCCAGGCAGTAACCTTATATAGATTAATAATACTAGGGCCTAGAGATAAAAATGAGGGCCAAAAACCCATATAATGGGTTAAGGATTTAAGTATTATCTTATAGGCAAAGGAAAGGAGATGATCAGATGTATATTTAGAAATATCACTGGTAGATTTCAAAATTTACATGTTAGCTCAATAAATATTGGTATCTGTCAAGGAGGGTAATGACCCAAGTTATGATAACCACAAAACATAAAATAGACCTAACTTATATTTACCAAAGTCACTTACTTTTGAGTGGTCACTCAATGTTTAGAGCCTCTGGGCAGAAATGATAGAGGGAAAACAGAAAACAACCTATTTCTTCCTTTCTTCACGATATTATAATCAGATAGTCATAAATATGAAAATTAATCTATATAAAAGTGAGTCTAATTGTTAATATGTAAATAATACAGAATCTAACTAAAGGAATTTTGCTTTGAAGGTAAATACTGTTGTATAATGATCTAACCGTGAGTTCGTACTAAGAATTTTTCATGCAATGATTTATTCAGCACATTTTTTGAGTTATCACTCAGTAAATTTAAGCACTGGTGCTAACTGATACGAAAGATACGAAGAAGGAGACATGACTTTTTCCCTTCAGTATTTGAGCCTCAAGATTTATCCAAGTTTGCTTCTTTTGTCTCTCTCCTTTCCTTCTCCTTCTCCTCCCTTTTCCTCTCTCTCTCTCTCTCTCTCTCTCTCACACACACACACACACACACACAAATAATTTCACAACACAGACGTCGCTGTGACATGACTTATTGTTATCCAGACATGGATATGATAGGGGTCAAATCATGCTTACTAAAAGCAGCATGACATAGAGTATGTTTTCTAAACATTGAACATTCTTCTATTCCATATTAATATTATTAAAATATATGTATCTTACATCTTAACATAGAAGAAAAGTGATCTTTGTAGATTAGGATCTTATAAAATTTCAAATGTAGATTTGAATGAAGAAGTGAGAAAATATTTACTGAATATATGCTTCATGTTATACTTTTTTTTGTAATTAAAAAGTATGTTTATTGATTCTTGTGTACAACTCCCTTCAAATTACATACTACTTTTACACGGAGCATTTATAACAATCTGCAGATTTCTCCCCTTCTATCTTCACTGAGATATAATTGACAAAAATTGTATATATTTAAGGTATAAAATGTGATGTTGTTATATACATAAATGTTGTGAAATAATCTCCAAAATTAAGCTAATGAACATTTCCATCACTTCACATTACATTGCCATCTTCTTCCTCCCTCCCTCCCTTTCTTCCTTCTTTCCTTCTTTCTTTTCTTTCTTCCTTCTTTTCTTTCTTTTTTCCTTTTTTTTTTTGTGGTAAGAACACTTAAGATACTGCCAGTATCACGTTTTCTGGTTTTGACTGCAGGGGAGGAAAGGGTGGTAAGCCAGAAATAGTAAAATGGTATTTAAGTTCCTAATGAATCTCAAATCGTAGAATATTCATTTATCTCTGAAAGTTAGAATAAATGGATTTCATAATATATATACAAATCAAAGAGTAGGGCAAGGAACTGTGAATTCCTTGAATGTTTCTTCAAATACAGGTATTCTTTTGTGTATATAAAATGAAAGTTAAGTGACAATAAACAGCCATGTCTCTTCTTTGTTTGCGTTACCCCTTTGTATTGCCCTCCAGTCTGTGGAGACTAAAGTGCCACTGCGGGAGAGTCCTGGGAAGCGCATTGTCTACTAGGGAGGTAGAATTGAGAAGTTGGCACTTAGCAAAAAGCTCACACAGACCTTCTGTACTGGGAGTAAATTTTCTACATTGCTCTTACTCTCTTTTTATATAACATTATTTCACCTACTGGGATTGTTAAGGACTGAAATATTTTAAAGGAGACTTTTTTTTTTTAGATAATTCAAGTAAATTTGTCCATTTATAAAACAAAAATTATAAATTAAAAAGGTTTTTTTTAATTTAAATTCTACATATAAGTGAGAGCATGCAATATTTTTCTTTTTGTGTCTGGTTTATTTCACTTACCATAATGTCCTCTAGGTTCATCCATGTTGTCAAAAATGACCGTATCTTCTTTTTAAAGGCTGAATAATATTCTATTGTATGTATATAGGTGTTCTTACCACACAGAAAAAGTAACTATGTGAGGTATTGGATATGTTAATAAGTTGACTGTAGTTTCATTATGTATATGTGTATCATAGGTGTGTATATACATATCAAACATCATGTTTTACACTTTAAATGTATACTATATATCTATATATATAAAGTGTTTTTGTAGGAAATTGCTTCAAAATGTATTACATAATTCCTCCTGTAAATATAGTACAGTGAACATAGTTTTACTATATATTAGTGACTTATGCCTCTTTTAATGGATGCCTTTATGAAAACACTTAATAAGAAAGAGGCCTCAAATAGCTGATGTAGTATATACAATTATACACTCCTTCTAAGAGAGTTAGTACTTCATATTTCTTTTGTATCGTGGCCTTACCCATTCTTTGCCAACACTTCTTGACTTTAATCAATTATCCCTTTAGCTATCTGCCATTTTCTTCCTATTTCTATCCTCTGTTTAGCCTTTTAGTTTTTTTCAGTTGCTTTGCATTTTTCTCTCCTTGTTTCCATCATTCTTCCCTATCTTTCCTTGTACATTAAGGTTCTTCTTGTACCTTGGCCTTAATGGCCATTTGGTCAATAATGAATGTCCCTCTTTTTCTGCTTAGTTCCCATTAACCAGTCATGTAGTGTTTTCAGGTTTTCACCATTTCAGTTGATTATTAAAGTCATGAGGCTTTATTGACTGCTAAATTCATACTTCATTTGAGAAGTTAGGACAGACATCTGATAGATGAATATAATCAGTACTATATAAAAAGCAAGCATTCTAGCTAATGGCCCTTTTAATTTATATTCTTTAACTTATGCTGTTGTTTCTAGTTATTACAAAGTGTAGCCAAATTTAGGATAGTTGTAAACCATTTCAGCTTCTATCCTACAGCCCAGAGAGTCCCATGAGTTCACAGTCAGTAGGGACCATTTCATACGAGCATGTCTTGTTTTACTTAAGAGATAAATCCCCGAAAAATTCAAGGCAAGCTATTACTATTTACATGTTGACTAACATTATAATTTCAAAGGGCCTTTATTTGATTTATGATCGATTTCTACTTGGCAATCATTCAAAACACTTCATGTTTCCTTGCTTTCTACAACCTCTGTTAAATAGTTATCTGTAAAATAAAGCATAAATGCATGAAGGGAATTATGAAGGATGAAAAGTCTGCTTCTATATATAGAAAGATTGTCAACACTCAGCGTTGAAATGAGAGTTTTTTCCAAATGAAAAATGAGATCTTAATACATCAGGCATTCGTATTTCCTTTTAACAACATAAGATTAGAGAGAAGAGACAAAGTTAATCAGAGAGACTAGAAGATGGGAGAAAGCAAACAAAAGGCATTCTATTGTGAAGTATGACATGCACAAGGGAGGTAAGATTAAGTAAATCATTAATACATTATGGTAAACATATTTTCTTAATTGGAATGGAGATTTTCTTAACTGAAAAGGAGAAACCATGGGATGAGGGATAGCAGTAATGGAAGAAGAGATAATTGAGGGAGAATTTCCACATTTTCTGGTATGAGCCTCTTTTAGTTCATTTAGAGTTGCTATAACAGAATGCCTGAGGCTGGGTAATTTATAAAGAAAAGAGATTTACTTAGCTTACAGTTTTGCAGACTGGGAATTACAAGAAGCATGGCACCAGCATCTGCTCAGCTTCTGGTGAGGCCTTTTTGTACTGCATCATAACATGAGGAGAAGGTCAAAAGGGAAATCGATATGTGCCAAGAGGCAAAACCCAAGGGGCGGCATCCTGGCTCTACAGCAACTCACTCATGTGGGACCACTCCCGCTGGAGCTAATTCTGTCTCTCAGAGCAAGAACTCACTACCCCAAAAAGAGCACTAAGCCAATTGTGAAGGATACACCCCCATGACACAAAAACATCCCACTAGGCTCCACTTCCCAACACCACCACATTGGGGATCAAATTTCAACATGAGTTTTGATGAGGACAAACTGTCTCCAAATCATGGCAGAGGCATACACAGTGATAGGGCTATGTCTGAGAAATGGTTATTAGGTGATTTCATCATTGGTGAACCTTACAGAGTATACTTACACAAACCTAGCCTATTATGGCTCTTAGGCTACAAACATGTACAGCATGTTGCTATACTGACTAGTGTAGGTAATTATAATACAATGCTAAATATTTGTGTATCTAAACATAGAAAAGGTACAGTAAAACATGGTATTATAGTCTTAGGAGAGCACCATCATATATATGGTCCGTTATTGACTCAAAGTCATTGTGCAGCACTTAACTGTGTCCAGCCCCTTTGCTGAATCTCTGAAGAAAGGCACGCCTATATAAACATGAATATAAGTGAGAATATATGTTTGCCTGAACATACTCACAGGAAAATAATTACTGGCCAGAACATCAGTTATTGTCAGAATGCAATTTATGAGTACTAACTTTATGGTAGTTTTTTTCTTTTCATTGACAATAACCAATATCAGCTTTTAGGCTCATACTAGTATCATTCTGTTAATGTACAGAATAAAACAATATTTTCAGATCATAGCTGATGATTTTGGATAATAGCATGATTACTTGGATGATATTACTAGGGCCAGGACACATTTTGTAGATGTGAGGGTGTGCCTCCCCCGTCATCCTCTTTAGGATGGAAATACTTACTTTCTTAGCTGCCTGGAATGTAGCTGAAGCCCTCCCCAGCAACTGCCTTTTCTCAAAGGGATCTGCGGCTTCTTAAGTTACACTCCCTCCCTGGAGGTAGCCCGTGTCCAATTTCTGGTCTTTGTGAGGTTACAAAATCCCAGCAGCCCCCTTGCCTTAGTTTGGGACAATATTGATTGACCATTACAGCTCCTCCTGGGATTGGCTATTGTATTGAAGTTCTGCTTTTCTCTTTGCGCAATCCTTTTTCCTTTAATTTCCCACAGGGGTTTTTCTCAGAGCGCTCACCACTAAAACTCAGGCAGGCAAATCTCAGCATTTATTTCTCAGGAAACCTGACTCATGACCATATGGAATTCAGAGTAAAATTATAGATAATTGTTGACCTGATTTTAGAGTATGATGAAAATTTTGAAGGTCAGTACATAATGTCTCTTTGCTTTCCAAATTCTGAACCAACTGAGAAATAAATATTAGAGTCAGAAGATAGAAATCAAAATATCAACTTTATTACTGATATAATCAAAGTTAGCGGTTGGGGCATGAATGTTAAGACAAATTCAGCTTCCTGATACTTTTTTCAGTTGAATGTTTTTTTTCCTGCAAATGGTAGACATTTCCCTTGGGCAAGACAGAGCCTTCTGAAAGCCTTAGTCTAAATTGCAGTGAGCCCCTCTCTGGGCAGGAAACCCTTAAAGAGAGACCTCCCAGAAGGAGCAAAGTTGAATAAGCTCAATTCTTTCTCCTTAAGTTACCAGTAAGACAGAAATATGTAGGTGACAAGTAAATGTTCCTCCAAAAAGAAATTGTCATAAATTCACATAATTTTAGAGTTCAGGTTATGTAAATATCCTGAAAAATATGTAAATTTTCTATTTGCAAATATCAATTAATATTATATTTAAGAAAAAATACTTAAAATGTATATGAATGAGTATTGTCATGTTTTTTAACCTATTTCTTAAATATGAGCAATGCCTGTTCCTTACACTACAAGTTTATGTTCACTGCCCTTCAATGGTTGTTATCACCTTGCTCTTCTTATATCAAAGAATTTATAAAATTATATTTCCATAATATTTACTATTCATTCTTTCATGCCTTCTGATAAATTTCAAATCCTGTGAGAAAGACTATTTTGTGTCATTCATCACTGTATTCTTAGTGCTTAACATTGTACCTAGCCTGTATAAATCGATTTTTGAATGAGTGAAAATGTGAATGATTCCCTTGTGATATGACCAAGCTCTTGAAATAAGTTAAAACTGTATTCTAGGGGCAAAATTTATCTTTATCTGTATTTTGAAAGCCAAGGAATTCATTAACCAGGGATTGGATAATTAAAAGAATTTATGCTACATTAATGTGTTATATTGATAAAGGATTAACAGAAGCTTTTCCTCTTAAGTGTGAAAATTTGACTTTAGTTAACCTTCTAGCCTTTCTCTGGGAAACAGATAAAGATAGTAATGTCAACTGTGTTCCTAGGCAACATACTTATAATAAATATGACTTCTGATTGGCAAATTATGTTTAAACAGGGGGAACTATACATACTTGGAATAAGCTATAGCTCCCTGAGTGCAATGAGTTTTGTAATTGGCACATCCACTGCAGGGCTCTGAAAGCCATGAGATGGGGATTGGCTCTGGTAGAAAATAAGGCTTCGAGCCCTGGAGGCCATTCTACTAAGTGAAGTATCACAATGGAAAAACAAGCACCACGTGTACTCACCATCAAATTGGTATTAATTGATCACCACTTATGTGCACATATAGTAATAACATTCATCAGGTGTGTGCCAGGTCGGGGGGGGGGAGGGGATGGATATATACACACCTAATGGGTGTGGTGTGCACCATCTGGGGGATGGACACACTTGAAGCTCTGACTCGGATGGGGCAAAGGCAATACATGTAACCCAAACATTTGTACCCCCGTAATATGCTGAAATTTAAAAAAAAGTAAAAAAATAAAAAGAAAAAAGAAAAGAAGGCTTCTAAACCAAATACGTCCCTCACCTGAGCTGTACTTCTGCTTGACTCCTGCCAAAAAGTAACAACTGATGGTGCCCTGCTGGCAAATTGTCGTTCCTGTCCTTATCCTTCTGAGGAGGATGATGTCAAGAGTGATTTGAAGATAGTCTTGAGAGTCTGAATGGTTAGTTGACCCAGGCAGACCTGTTGGTGAGCATTGCATTTAAGTCTTTGATTAATCAGAATTTTAAAAAAAAATAGAATGGTAGGATACCCAAAAGATAAATGAAAAACGCTTGTCCAGGAATCATTGACAAAAATTTTTTTTCTCCAAATTTCTTTATCATGAAGTCCTATTCTACAGCATATAGAAAGTTAATTAAACAATGATAACCTGTTAAACAGAGGCTATATTTAGTTTTTCTTTTTTTTCTGATCTGATCAGATCATGTAACTACAGCACATTATAAATAACTAAGAAGATTTTGAAATCCTGATGCCAGGTTACATCTCAGACCATATAATTCATAATTGCTAGAGGTGAATAAAAGTCATCAATAGTTTTTGTTTTTTTTTAATTTATTTTTTAAATTTTTTATTGATACATAATATTTGTACATGTTTATGGGGTACCTGTGATATTTTTTATTTTATTTTTTATTTCAAGGTATTATGAGGGTTCAAACATTATGGTTACACATTACAGAATGGGAGAAAATATTTGCTCTCTACACATCTGATAAAGGGCTGATAACCAGAATCTATCTAGAATTCAAAAAAATCAACAAGAAAAAATCAAACAACCTCATCAACAAATGGGCAAAGGAAATGAACAGAAACTTTTCAAAAGAAGACAGAATAATGGCCAGCAAACATATAAAAAAATGCTCAACATCTCTAGTCATTAGAGAAATGCAAATCAAAACCACAATGAGATATCACCTAATCCCAGTGAGATTGGCCTCTATAAAAAAATTCCAAAACAACAAATGCTGGCGAGGATGTGGAGAGACAAGAATGCTCTTACACTGCTGATGGGACTGCAAATTAGTGCAACGTCTGTGGAAAAGAATTTGGAGATACCTCAAAGAGCTAAAAATAGAAATATCATTCGATCCAGCAATAGCTCTATTGGGAATCTACCCAAAAAAGCACAAAACATTCTGTGATAAAGACATCTGCACCCGAATGTTTATGGCAGCACAATTCGCTATTTCAAGGATGTGGAAACAACTCAAGTGCCCGTCAATCCATGAGTGAATTATTAAAATTTGGTATACGTATACAATGGAATATTACTCAATCATAAGAAACGACAGTGATCTAGCACCTCTTATACTTTCCTGGATTAAACTTAAGCCCATTATCCAAAGTGAGGCAAAGTGAGGCACCACAAGAGCGGAAGAATGGGCTCCACTTGTACTCGCCATCAAATTGGTACTAACTGATCAACACTAGGATGCTCACATGGCAGTAATACTCTCCAGGGATTAGGGGGATTTGGAGGAGGGGGTAAATCCACAACTAAAGGACACGGGGAGCATTGTAGGGGAGAAGGGCACACCTATAACCCTCGTTTGGGTGAGGCAAAGACATAAGTGTAACCAAAATGTGCGTACCCTCATAATACCCTGAAATAAAAAAAAAAATTTAGCCACTGTAATATATTTGTACTGGTATCTCATTGTGGCATTAATTTTCATTTTCATAATGAGTAAAGATAAGGAGCATCTTTCCATTTGCTTATTTGTTATTCATTTATTTTCTTTAGCTAAGTGCCAGTTTAAAACTCTGCCCATTTTTTAAAAATTTTTTATTTTAAAATAATTTTAGAATTATAGAAGAGTTGCAAAGTTAGTATAGAGTTCCTATATAACCTTCACTCAGCTTTTCCTAATGTTAACACCTTATGTAACTATTTATCAAAACTAAGAAATTAACATTGTTATAATACTATTAACCAAGCTGTTGATTTCATTCAGATTTCACCAGTTCTTCCACTAATGTCCTTTTGCTTTTCCAGAATCTAATCGACATCACATTTACTTGTCATGCCTCCTTAGTCTCCTCTAATCAGAATCTATTTCTCAATCTTTCCTGATTTTTCATGACCATGGAACTTTTGAAGAGGATAAGTCACGTATTTTGTAGAGTAATTCTTGATTTGGGTTTGTTCAACATTTTCTCATGATTAGATTGTGGTTATGGGTTTGGGGGAAGAATAATAGAGATGTGAAGTGACCTTTTCATCACATTGTATCAGGAGCACATGATATTAATATGACTACTCACTGGTGATATTAAAATAGATCACTTGATTAAGATGATGTCCACAAGTTTTCTTCTCTGTAAAGTTATTATTTTTCCCTTTTTATACTCTACTAGTTAGAAGCAAATAACTAAGTCTAGCCCATATGCAAGCTGAGGGGAATAAGCCATATCTCATGGAGGGAGGTATATCTAAGAAGGTGTGGCCATATCTTAAAATCACCAAAGTGATTAATAATGGTAATTAATTTTATATAATTTCTACATGAAATATAATAGGTAATTAATAAATAAGAAATATTGTGGGTGAAATATTTGAAGCCACTCGAGTATCTTATTTATTTTCAAAAATTCACTCACTAGCTTTAGCTTTCATTAGTGACTCTTCCTTGCAGCAATTTTTACTCTGTTATGCTAATGGTGATTTTCTATTTACTTCATTCCTTCTATACTTATTATTTGGAATTCTTTTTTTTTCATGATTTTTTCTATTTCAAGATATTGTGAGAGTACAAACATTTTGGTTACATTTTATGTCCTTGCCTCGCCCAAGCGAGGATTAGAGGCATGCCCTTCTCCTCTACAATGCTCACCACGTATTTGGAATTCTTTAGTGAGGAAGCTTTGTCTCTTCTCCTCCATTTATTTACATATTCTACCATTAACGTATACATTAAGAAGTCATGTATGCTTATTTTATTCTTTATGCTATAATTCAATACTATATTATTTATTTTGTTACTCAAATTGTTCCAAATTTGACCATTGGAGGATCTTTCCGGTAGGCTCTCGTGTCCCTTTGATATTCCCTCATCCTTTTGTTTGTTTTGTGAGTACTCCCTTACTTTCTGACACAAGACAAGATGAGCTCCAGGCTTGTTTTGTATTTTTCCTGCCTCAATTCTAGAATCAGCCGTTTTTCCACGGAGCAAGCCCTGGTTTCTTTTATTGGAGAATGTTATTTAGAAACTAAGATCTGGACTCTGGGTATGGTCGTTATTATTGGGATGACATTCCTACTAGGCCGTCTCACTAGAAGGAGGTGGGCAATTTGTGTATGTGTACTGACCCACGTGTACACACACACACGCACACAAATATTTCTGTATTTAAATATATGTATGTGTATAAAAATATGAGTTCACACTAATACCCCCAACCCTAATCCAGAACCCCAAGGTTCATTCTGATTTTCCCCCTTTGCCTATTTGTAACTTCTCTGACATTGAGAAATCTAGTTCCCATTATCTATAATTTATGTACTTCTTTAAACCTAGAATATACACAACATAGCTTCAAAATAGAGCAACATATTTATTACCTAGAGTATGATGTCTATATATAGTTCTTTTTATTTTTAGCTTTATAATAACCAGTCAAAACACATGCTGGTTGATATTTCTATATTCGCATATAGTAATGTTCACTCCTTGTGTTATACATTTGACTTACACAGAGTCATATAACAACTACCACAGTACCACAGAGAACAGTTATATCACTCTAAAAATTCCCATGTGCTTACTCTTTTTAAATTGAGTTATTTGTTTTCTCTATTCTGGATTCAAGTTCTTTAGTAGATACATTTCTTGAACGTATTTTCTCCCAGTCTATCGTCTGCCTTTTCATTTCCTAGCAGTGTCTTTCTAAAGGCAAAATATTTTAGCTTTGATAAAAGTTTAATTTATCAATTATTTATTTTATAGATCATGCTTTTGGTGTTATATTTAAAAAATCATTGCCTAACACAAGGTCACAAAGATTTTCTCCAATGTTTTCTTCTAAGTTTTATGGTTTTAGGTTTTACATTTAGGTCTATGAACTATTTGTAATTAAGTTTTCAAATTTTTTATTTAGCATATTCTATTAGCATATTCTATTCTTTCAACACCATTTGCTAAACAGAGTACATATTCTCCACTGGATTACCTTTATACCTTTTCAAAAATTAGTTTTCCATATATGTGTGGGTCTATTTATTTTTTTCTATTTTCTGAATTGACTTTTCTATTCCTCTTATCTGGTTGTCTATCTTGTCACCAATACCACACTGTCTTGATTATTGTAGCTTTATAATAAACCTTAAAATGAGATACTGTTAGCTAATTTTTTTTTCAAAATAGCTTTGTCTATTCTAAGTCCTTTGCATTTCCATATAAATTTTAGGATTAGCTTGTCAATTTTTACAAAACATCCCACTGGGATTTTCATAAGGATCACATTGAATTTATAAATCAATTTGGGGAGAGGTGAAATATTAATAATATTGAGTCTTCCAATATTTGAAGTTATGTCTCCCAATTTATTTAGATCTTCTTTAATTTCTATTAGCAATATTTTATAGTTTTCATGTCTTGCATATTCTTTAGCAGATTTATTTCAAAATATTTAATATTTTATGCTATTATAAATATTATTATTAAAATTATAAATTCTGATTATTCATTGCAAGTATATAGAAATACAATTCATTTATATATTGATATTATATTTTGCAAACTTCCTAAATTTGCTAATGAGTTCTAGTAGCTTTTTAATAGATTCTATTGGATTTTCTACATAGCTGATCATGTTTTCTGTTTCATTTCTTCCTTTTTAATATGGATTTCTCTTATCTTTTATTTCTTTTTCTTATATAATTGCACAGCCTAGAACCTACAATACTATTTTAAATAGAGGTGGTGAGATAAAACATCCTTATCTTTTTCCTGATGGTTAAGAAAAATGACTCAATATTTCACCATTAAGTATGTTGCTAGATGTAGGTTTTTCATCGATGTTCTTTTCAGGTTGAATGTCCTTTCTATTCTTAATTTACTCAGAGTTTTAACATGAGTGTTCATTAGATCTTGTCAAATGCTTTACACTATGTCTATTTATATACATTTTCTTTCTTAGCTTGTTAATATGGTGAATTCCACTGATTTATTTTCAAATGCTAAACCAACCTTGCATTTTGGCAATATACCTCACTTGATCATAATGTACTACCATTTTTATATATTGTTGAATTCTATTTGCTAAAATTTTATTTAGAATTTTTACCTTTAAGTTAATGAAGAGTATTGATCTAGTGTTTTTTGTTGATTGATTTGCTTTTATTTTTCCTGCAATATCTTTTTCTGGTTTTAGTATCATGGTAATGTTAGGATCATACAATGAATTGGGAAGTATACCTCTATTTAAGTATTCTGAAAGAGCTATGTATGATTGGCCTTATTCCTGCATTAAATATTTGATAGAATTCACCAGGGAAGCCATCTGGGCCTTAAGTTTTCTTTGTGGTAATGTTTTGAACCACATGTTGAATTTCTTTCATAGATACAGGGCTATTCAAGTTATATATTTCTGCTTGAAGGAACCTGAGTAGTTTTTGTCTTTTAAGACATGTTTTCATCTCATTTAAGTTGTCAAAATCATAGGTATAACATTTATTGCAAAATTCTCTTATCATCTTTTTAAAATCTTTAGATTCTGTAATGGTGAGAGAGAATTTCTTTTATTTCTGATATTGGTAATCTATGTCTTCAATATTTTTTCTTGAACAGGCTGACTATAGGTTTATCAATTTTTGTATCAATTTCAAAAAACTATCTTTTGGTTTCATTGATTTTCTCTATGTTTTCTCTGTTAATTAATTAATTGATTTCTGTTCTGGTCTTCATATTTCCTTTATTTTATTTATGTTGCGTTCTTTTACTCTTCTTCTATTTTTTTATGGTGGAAACTGAAATCACAAATTTGAAATTTTTCTTTTTTTCTAATATAAGCATTTAGTACTGCAAATTTTCCCCCAGTGATGCTTTAGTGGCACCCAACAAATTTGTACGTATATATTTTGTTTTCATTTTCATTCAATTCAATATATTTTTTAATTTCTCTTCTTTTATGTTTATGCCCGCAGATGACAGAGTCTTTATTTGTCATCATATTTCTTTTTTTTAATTTCAGAATATTAGGGGGATACAAATGTCTAGGATATTGCCTTTGCTGCACCTGAGTCAGAGCTACAAGCGTGCCCATCCTCCAGAAAGTGCCCACGGCACCCATTAGGTGTGAATATATCCATCCACCCCCCCCCCACCTGTCCAACACCTGATGAATGTTACTTCCATATGTGCACATAAGTGTTGATCGATTAATACCAATTTGATGGTGATTACATGTGGTGCTTGTTTTTCCATTCTTGTAACAGTTCACTTAGTAGAATGGGCTCCAGCTCCATCCAGGATAATACAAGAGGTGCTAGATCACCATTGTTTATTGTGGCCGAATAAGTACTCCATGGTATACATATACCACATTTTATTAATCCACTCATGTATTGATGGCACTTGGGTTGTTTCCACATCTTTGCAATTGTGAATTATGCTGCTTATAGACATTCAAGTGCAGATGTCTTTTTTATGGAATGTCTTTTTGTCCTTTGGATAGGTGCCCAGTAATGGGATTGTTGGATCAAATGGTAGTTCTACTTTTAGTTTTTTGAGGTATCTCCATATTACTTTCCATAAAGGTTGTACTAGTTTGAAGTCCCATAATTTCTCTTTTAATAACTTCTTTCAATCATGGAATATTAGAATTTTGTTATTTTTCCAAATATTTGTGGTTGTTCCATAATTTTTCTGATGTTGATTTCTAATTTAATTCCCTGTGATCAGAGAATACACTTTATGTGGCTTTAAACTTTTTCAATTTATTAAGAATCTACAAAGAAATCAAGCAAATCAGCAAGAAAAAAAACAAACAACCCTATTAAAAAGTGGGCAAGAGACACGAACAGAAACTTTTCAAAAGAAGATAGACCAATATCCAACAAACATGTGAAAAATTGCTCAACATCTCTAATCATCAGGGAAATGCAAATCAAAGCCACAATGAGATATCACCTAACTCCAGTGATAATGGCTTTTATAAAAAAAAAATTGCGAAACAACAAATGCTGGTGTGTATATGGAGAGATAGGAACACTTAAACACTGTTGGTGGGACTGGAAACTAGTACAACCTCTATGAAAAGTAGTATGGAGATACCTCAAAGAGCTAAAAGTAGAACTACCATTTGATCCAGCAATCCCTCTACTGGATATTTACCCAACGGAAAAAAATGACATTTTATAGAAAAGACACCAGCACTTGAATGGTTACAGAAACACAATTCACAATTGCAAAGATGTGGAAACAACCCAATGCCCATCAAAATATGAGTGGATTAATGAAATGTGGTATATGTATACCATGGAGTACTACTCAGCTATAAAGAAAAATGGTGAACTAATACCTCTTGTATTAACCTGGATGGAACTGGAGGTCATTCTTCTGAGTGAAGTATCACAAGAATGGAAAAGAAAACACCACATGTACTCATCATTAAATTGGAACTAATCGAATAACAGTTATGTGCACATATGTAAATAAAACTCATCGGAAATCAAGCAGGCGGTGAGGGGAAGAGGGAATAAGTAAATTCCCACCTAACAGGTACAATGCACACTATCTGGGGGATAGGCACACTTATAACTTTGACCCAAACAGTGCAAAATCAATTTATGTAACTAAAACATTTGTACCCCTGTAATACTCTGAAATAAAATAAAATAAAATAAAATAATAAAAAGCATTAAAATAAGACTTGTTTTACAACCTGAAAAATGGTTTATCTTAGAAAATGCTCTCTGTGCCCTTGAAAATATTGCTTGGGAATAGTTTAACATATTGGGTCTTGTTTTTATCATTTATAATGCAACTCCAAAGAAATTAATTGGTTTAAGGCTAATTATTCCCTACTGCTGAGTCAAGACCTTCCTAAGTACTTTAACTAATGTTCCACAAATTATAAGTTTTCCAGTCTGACTAATGGTAACAGGCACTATTCTTGGCCCTGTGTGAACACCAGGCACTGTTCTCCTTAATTCTTTTGAAGGATTCTTTAGCAGTCTTGGGTGGTTTCCTCACACAAATTGGCACATCAGTACTCTGCGGAATAATTGAGTTTGGCCCTCTGTAGTTCTATAGAGTCCTCTCTCTACCTATTTCTCTCCTCTTTGATATTTTGTCTTGTAAATTTTACCTGCCTCCATGTCTCTGAAGATTTCAATTCATCTCTAAAAGTCAGTCTGCCAGGCTTCATCTCAGTTTCCCCTCTTTTTACCATGGCTGGAAACTCTCTTAAGGCAGTGAAGTAAAGGAATCTTAGGGATCACTTCATTTGCTTCCTATCTCTCAAGGATCATTCTCCTCATTGCCTGTTATCTGGTGTCTTGAAAAGCACAGTTTCATTTATTTTGTCTGGATTTTGGGTTGTTTCAGGTGGTAGAGTAAATATAATCCCTGTAACTCTATCTTCACTAAAAGCAGAAGTTCCACCTTCTCAGTTATAAAATTTTAGTTGTAAATACAGTTGAGTTTTCTACCTGTCCTACATCAACAAGAAAATCTAAACAAAATTATATTATTTAACACACTGTTAATTATTTCTCCCATAATATTGAGAAGTTCTTTAAAAGCACTTTCCAAAATTCAGTCATCTTCTACAGATGCAGATTAATAGAACAAAATGGCTTATTCAGATAAATCATTTCCCTGGGTTGGATGGAATCAAATGTCTATATTTAGCTGTGACCTAGCGTCTGTTTGCAAATGAGAATAAATCTTCCTTAATAGAGATACTGGCATCTGTCTGGTCTGTTCAGCTCTATGGAAGGTAATAATTCCCTGTTATGGTGTAATTTACATTCTATGCCTTCATAGGAAAAAAGAATTAAGAGCTCCTTTCCTAGCCCAATTATCCCAGAAACATCATAACCATAGTTCTAGGGACTTCACTCTCTTCATAGAAATCCAAAAACTATAAGATGTGTTTTGCTTCAACCCAGCATCTATATTATACGTTGTTATAGACTGAGTCCTCATGTCTTCTCCAAATTCATATATTGAAGCCCTAACCTCCAATGTGATGGTATTTAGAGGTAGAGTCTTCCTGATTAATTAGGTGTAGATTAAGTCATGAAAGTGGGATCCTCATGATGGAATTAGTGTCCTAATAAGAAGAAGAAGAGGGAGAGAGAGAGAGAGAGATCTTTCTCTCCATGTGCATACATTGAGGAAAGGTCATGTGAAGACGCAGGAAGAAGGCAGCCATCTACATGCCGGAAAGGTGGCCCTTGCCAGGTACTGAATATGCTGGCACCTTGATCTTGGACTTTCTGGTCTCTAGAAGTGTAAGAAATAAACATCTGTTATTTAAGCCATTCAGTCTATTGTATTTTGTTATACAGTCCAAGAAAACTAAGAAAGACATATAATATAAATGCAAGAAATTTTAATTTCAGAGCTGTCTAGAATTCTGATGTGCTAATTAAATATTCAGTCTATAATTCAGTTTTGGGTCAGCAGTATTAGGATAGCAATACTGAACCAACTTACAGAGATTTGGTATAGAGTAATCTATAAAACACTTGCATAAAGCAAGAATATTTTAAAATTGGGTTACTAATATTTTCTAAAAGATTTTATATAAAACCTCAAATGAGGACCCATGAATTCTCACACAATTATTATAACAGTAATATTGCATTTCTTTTTATTTGTCCACAAGAATGACCAGAATGTTATATTTATAGAGAGGACCCTGTCACTGTGTTGTTTAAGTCCCAGGTACCCTATTATATTCACTTCAGTGTCCAAGTTAAACAAAAATATCACAATTCTTACCTTCATTCTCAGAAATTTTGACTAAGTAATTGAGGCGAAAGTCCTTATACATCAGGAACAAAAAAACTTTGGTTCTACCCTGCCAGAATGATGGAAGAGTATCTGGAAGGGAACCTTCTACCTGGCTGATTTTGAAAGGATTCAGAAACCTATAGCTGGAAATAACAGCTCTTGGATTTTGAAACATCTGTCTCTTTCACAGTCTTTTTTGTTTCATATTTGACGTTTGAAATGTCCACTGGTCATGCCAAGTGGAAACTTGAGGCGATTGTCAAAATAATTAGGGGGGAAAATGCATGCAACCAAAGCACATCACAGAAATGGCATCCAAGCATTTCAGGTGAAAATAGTGCAGTATGGATTTCCTTTTGCCTGAATTAGTTAGATAATTTCTTCATCTTTTTTTTTTGCTTTGATTTATCTGTAAAGACCTGGCAAGAGAATATTCATTTCAACAATGACTCCTGTGTCACAAAGAAATATAATTAGTGTGAAAATAATGATTTCCAGTAAGGAAATAAGATAATTCATATGGGAAGAAGTCTTTTTTAAAGAGCCTTGGTTAACTATATTTTACATTATCCTGTTGCATTCCTTGTTAACTCAGAATTTAAATTTTAAGATTTACTAAAGGTAACCTAGCTCTAACAAGCCAGGTTGTTATGTAATGACAGGTAAAATAACTATTTAGGTATGCTGAAATAATTATTTTACCTGTCATTATACTTAGAAATGACTGTCAATAATGGTAATCAAGACCTCTGTTTTAGGTATAACCAAATATGTTCAATAACTGGTGGCTGGCACAGAATAAAATTGCCTACATATAGCTGTAAATTCATTACTTACAACAGGGTAAGTTTAGAAATACATGAGTTTTGTTCACCTCATGAAAATGGAAAAAACGGAATAAATGTGAAGAGCAAAAGAAATGAAATAACAGTCCTAAGAGTAGAAGTTAATGAAATGGAAAAACTAAACAGATAGTGTTATCAGAACAAAAGCTGTTTTTGGAAAAGATTAATGAGATACTTCTGGCTAGACCTATCTGGGAAAAAGGAGAAAAAATAGTATTTATTACAAAATAGGGTTACTATGCAAATTATAAATACAAGCACTAAAATAGAAGTACAAATTTCCTAAATGTTAAAAAGTAATAAAAAACAGAAAAGATCAACCAAAAAGAGAAAAAAATAGGGTAAATATAACAAAATAAGAGCAAAATTTATAGCATAAATTAATATGAAGAATTGAAACATATCACTCATATCAATAAATGTGAACAGGATAAACTCACCTGTTGAAAGAAATAAATTTTCAAATTGCGACATGAAGCAAACCTAACTCTATTTTGTATACAGAGAAATATTGAAAATGTAGGGATTCCAAAAGTCTAAAAATAAAAGTATAAACAAAAATTTACCTTAGAAATGGAAAAAATAAGACAATAGAAAGTTGCAATTCTGTCACCAAATTAGAATTCAGACCCAAAATCAGTAAATGAAACAGAGAAAGACACTTTATGGTGCTAAAAGTTCAAATCCAAATTGAAGATACTACAGTTATGAATATCTATGTACCAAATAATAGCAATCACCTGTATAGAGCAGGAACTATAGAAAGTTCAAAGATAAATAAATAGAAATGTACAATTATCAGGAGACTTAACACACCACTCTCAGTACAAGACAGGTAAAGTGGATCATATATTAATTAATTAATAATCTAAATAGCAAAAGCAATAAGACATACTCAACACTATACACTGATAATAGAAAATATAATTTCTTCTTAAGCACACACGGAACTTTTAAAAAAATTGATGATATATTAGGGCATCTTCCGAAAAGATCAGAAGAATTCATAAAGTATAAATAGTATAGACAAAATTATGTATACGATCACAGTGCAATAAAACTAGAAATTAAAACACAAGTCATAAAACAAAAAGACCCTTCCACCTGGAAATTTAAAAGTCTTCTATTAAACAAATCTTGATGAAAAAGTAAACATCATAAAATTGTTATTAACTGACCAACACTTAAGTGCACATACAGTAATGACTTTCATCAGGTGTCAGACAGGTGGGAGGGGGAAGAGGGGATGAGTATATACACACCTAATGGGTGCAGTGCGCACTGTCTGGGGGATGGACACGCTTGTAGCTCTGACTCGGGTGGGACAAAGGCAATATATGTAACCTAAACATTTGTACCCACATAATATGCTGACATAAAAAAAATAAAAAAAATAAAATGTTCTATTCCCCTTAGGTTTTATGATAAAAAAGTAAACACACACAAAAATTACAGAGTCTCTGAAAAATAATGATAATGAGAGCAACACATATCAGAATCTATGAGGTACAACTAAAGCAATGATCAAAGGAAAATTTATAGTACTAAACACATAAATAAAAATTAATTAATTGAATTTTCAACTCAAAAAACTAAGAAAAACAAACTAAACAAAAAGAAAGCAAAGTAAGGAAATATTAAAGATTAAATTAGAAATTAGTGAGGTAGAGAACAGAAAGATAGTCACATTAATAAATGAAAATCCTACATCCTTAAAAAATAGTAAAAATTAAATAATGAGCTAATTTGATCAAAAGCGGAAAATCATACAAATAAGAAATAACAAGGGATTAAGAGAGGGAGGGGGGCAAGGGCAACATACGTAACCTAAACATCTGTACCCCCATAATATGCTGAAATAAAAAAAAAGAAATAACAAGGGAGAAATAACAAATACAAAGAAAAATTGTAAGAATCTACTTTGTGCACACCTTTGCAAATACATTTGAAAACCTAGATAATTTTTAGGAAAATATAGTTTACAAAAATTGACGTAGTAGAGCTAGGAAGCTTAAGTACACCAATTTCCTTAATCAAAATAGAAAAAGTTATCAAGAAACTGCAAACTAGTGCAGCCTCTGTGGAAAGCAACATGGAGACAACTTAAAGAGACACAAGTAGAGCTACCATTTGATCCAGCAATCCCACTACTGGGCATCTACCCAAAAGAACAAAAGACATTCTATAAAAAAGACATCTGCACCCGAATGTTTATAGCAGTACAATTAACAATTACAAAGATGTGGAAACAACCCAAGTGTCCATCAATACATGAGTGGTATAGGTATACCATGGAGTTCTACTCAGTCACAAAAAACAATTCTACTAAGTGAAGAATGGAAAAACAAGCACCACATGTACTCACCATCAAATTGGTATTAATTGATCAACGCTTTTGTGCACATATAGTAGTAACATTCATCAGGTGTCAGGCAAATGGGAGGAGGGGAGGAGTGGATGGGTATATACACACCTAATAGGTGCGGTGTGCACTGTCTGGGGCATGGACACGCTTAAAGCTCTGACTCTGGTGGGGCAAAGTTAATATACGTAACCTAAACATTTGTACTCCCATAATATGCAGAAATAAAAAAAAAAGAAACTATTCATAAAAGTACCTATCTCAGATGGTTTCACAGACAGATTTTACCAAACTTTTAGAGACCAGATAGACGTAATGAGATATGCATTGAAAATGAAGCAAAATATCCAAATTCTTTTTATCAAGCACATATAATATTGGTCCCATAAAATTGGACTCATATCACTTATAAATATTAATACAACTATTCTTAATAAAATATTAGTAGAGTCCAAAGCCATAGTATATAAAAAAATTATATACCAATTGGAGTTTATGCCAAGAATACATTATACTTTTATATTATTTATTCTGCATTCTGCAATGTGTTTAACTAAGTGCTGTGTCAGGTAAGAAAGCTGGAGAGTTCAGCTTGCTATCAGGCAATTATCCGTAGTTGTTCTTTTCTTGAATTTTAGTTACTGGTGCCTACCCAAAGGCTTAATCTTTCTTCCAAATCTCAGTATGATTCACAATTAAAATCAAATTATTTCGTGACTGTTGCCCTGAGATGCAAGTCTCTAAAATTTGGCAACAGTGAGATTTCTCAAAAGACATCAGTTATAGTAACTATCAGAAAATTGAGTTTATTCATTTGAAAGCAATTTTCTAAAGACATCAGTGTCAAAGAAAGACTGGGAATAATTGAGTTGCTGTGTGGTTATGAATTTGATATTATCTTATAAATATTGGACTAAAATGGAAAGTGTTAGAAAGAAAAATATACTTTCATTCAGTATAGTCCTTGGATTGCTCTTTATTTTTTTTTTTTTTTATTTAAAAAAAAAAAAAAAGACACATTTATTCAGCGTCATGATCAGACTATTACATTTAGCAATCAACAGTATGGGTGCAAAAAAAAAAAATCTACATTAAAACCCTTTGTTGGAATGCTTTACACTTTCCACAGAACAGAAACTAAAATAACCTGTTATACAATTAGTCACAAATACAGTCCTCGAGTTTTTTGCCCATACACATGAGTATTGTCTAAA
>CAUYSK010006413.1:0-20420 GCA_963575035.1 Avahi laniger
TTCTGAGGATTTATACAAAGATGTTAGAGTAGAGATCTTCTCCTTCTCTGTGGTGGCACCTTTCTCTCTGCTTACTCTCTGTTCTCCCATCCGTGCCCTGCATCCACCATCATGGTGGGAGACACTAAACATGCAGTAGAAGAGAATGAGACCAACACACAGATAGTAGCATGGCCAAGATATTGATTAATTGGTTTTGGCATACTGGTATCAGTCTCACTCCACTGATCTCTTTTGCAGTTATATGAACTCCCCTACGTTTCTGAACCTCTCAGTGGAACTAATCCTGTTCTGTTTAATGCAGTCCCTCAATATACTAGCTAGCTAGATTAGATTTCCTAGAACTACTAAATCTTTCATGTCACTCCCTTATGCAAAAAATTCCCATGTTCCCACTGGCAAGAGCAAGAGAGTCTGAGGTTAAATTTTGCCTCTTTTCGCTAATGAGTATGTCTCTTCAACTCATTGTGCCTCCTGACCCAAATACCTAGTTCTGTGGATTATTGAGAGACAGAAACATGACAGTGTAAATGTAAAGTCTTTGATAAAGACCAGGGCACAGCGAACACTCAATGGGAAAGTTGAGACTCCTGAGCATGGCCCTAGCCTGCTGTGCTATCCTAACATCCACTCCTCTCCTAATCAAAATCTGTTGCAACCAAGCTGGCTTACTTGCTGTTCCCAGATATACTCTACATTTCCCCCCATTTGGCTCGACTCTTGCTCCTCATCCGCTTACCTAATTTAGCCATTTCATGGCATTTTTTGACCCACTGTTCTGACATGATCATTTCCTTCTTCAAATCCCTAGAACACTGTATTGCCTCTGTCATTAATCTGGCAGTTAATCACAGAATGTCTGAGTCTTTCTGTTTTTTTATTCAAACTGTTATGTATTTTATATTGTTTTTGATTTTTCAAACACGTTTATCCTATTTTTAATCTAATTGTATGTTCCTTATGGGCAAGAACTGCTTTTATTTCTTTCTGCCCCCCCCTGGGACCTACTACATACTAGTTACCCAGTAAGAATATTGAATTTAGTTATTTTTTCTTTGTAGATCTATTTATTTTCAATCCCCATGGGAACAATGAACTATGTGAAAATTTAGATACTTTGAACCATTCTTTTCATTATAATAAACCACAATCTAATAAACACCCTTGCATAAAGAAGGAGTCAGTCATAGGTAATGCAGAAAATACCAATCAAGTAGGACAGAAAACTATAGAAATTGAAGGTGACTATTCTTTTATTCTGTTTTTAGCATTTCCTTCAGGTCAGCTGGCTCTTTGTAGTCCAGTGAGGAATTACACAGAAAAATGGTGACTAAAAGTCATCGCTTTCTATTGATCGAGAGCCAGATGCTGAGACGTTTCTGAATCTACAACCTTGGCAAGCTCCACTCAGCTCACACACTACTTCTGTGACCTAAAGACTAGACAGCCAAAAGTGACATAATAAACCAAGTTAAAGTGGATGTTTTCTTCTTGGTTCTTAACTTACTTACTCTAATGTAAATGACTGCCTTCTTACCAAAGATCTTTGCTTGACACATTGCTCTAGTTTAAACAATCTGTATCTGATATAATGTTCATCAAGTTACACTTTAACACCTACAATAAATGATAGGAGACAGAACTAGAATCTGTAGGAAAATTTTGAAGTTTAGTTTGACAAATTTAGATAAAGGTTATGAAGAAGGTATGGTTCTTAGCCCCAGGGTTTTTCTAGTCTACCCTTTCAAGTAATAAGTTTTGTTAAGCAACTATAGTTACAACTAATGGTGGCCCAATTATTAAAGATATGCTTCATGTATATGTCCAGGAACTACTTTATAATACTGCTGTTGGGGATAGGAATACCATAATCAGTACAGATATGGTATAGTGAACAAGGTTTTGACTGTTTCCTACCAGTTCCCTTTCCAGGAACACGATGTAACATGCAGTATAGCCAAATCCTTGAGCTAACAAGTAGTGATATAACTGGGTTTACTGCATTGTTCTGAATTGAAGAAACTTCTAAAATGTGTTCTTAATCTGAAATTTGCCTTACTGAAATCTTGGCCAGAGAGGTACATTTTAAAACAAACAAAACCAAAAGAGAAATCTTAAATCCAAAATTGTCTTAAATTTGTTAAAACTATCTTAAATAAAATAATGTCAAAGGGAACAGAAATGTGAAATTGTCAAATGTGATTATGTGATATCAGCTAATGTTTGTGGAGATTTTAAAAATTTAATGGTCATTATTTTACAAACAAGATATAGACCAATATTTAAATATACAAAAAAACTTATTTAAAAATAGTTCGAGAAAATGATCTGAGTAAAAAACCTATTTTAGACACATTATAATTTATAAATATAATGTATCACATAGGGATACAAAGGTTTTTTTCCTCTAAATATTGCATCTTTACCTCTTTTGAATTCAAAATATTCCTTGATTTAAATGATGATCTGTTTCTAAATTGAAAATCAAAGCAGTTTGGAACTAGAAACTGCATATTTGCAATCTACCCAAGTCAGATACTTGCAGGAAACTTTTGTATGTTTAAGAGACATCTTATGTGCTTAATAGATTTCATGTACAAATCAGTAGATGGAATGAATGAATAAAAGAGTGAGTAAACCAGTAGTCAAGATGCAGTATGAGTGACAATATAGAATTTACTATTATAAATAGACTGAATTATTTTAATGTCTTCAAGTTTCATGGTCATTGTTTATAAAGTAGAAGTAATAGGACAACCTTATTTGCAATGTTGTTTTAAATGAAATAATATATGTAAGTGCTTAACAGTGCCCAGCCCATGGTACTAAATGTTCCCTTCCCTTGTGGTAGAAATATAGTCTTAAAAAAAAATAAAAATATACTTGCTAGAACTGGGAAAAGATACTTGGAGAGGCTAATCTAATTGGCAAACTATGTATTTCCATGACCTCTATCATCATGTCTATGAGATCACTTCCTAAAGGAAATTTCTATCCTTTACCTTTCTAATTGATCACAATTCTTATTTCCAATTCAAAGGTTGTGAAAAATGTTGCTCAAAATATAGGGACAATATTACCATGGTTACTATTATGTAATTCTCTTCAATCTTGATCAGAATCTTAGAATGTTAGAGATTACAGATTGAAAATCAGTGCCAACATTCACTCAAACTTTTGATTATCTACTATATCCAAAACACAGTGCTAAGTATGGGAGATAAAAAGATAAATAAGGCATACCCCTAAGCCTGGGAAGCTAATTGTGTGTAGGAAGGACAAGCTTTTCTGCTATTAACTATCTTAAAAGGTGGAAAGTGCTACAAGAGAGGCACATGTAGAATGGGAACAGAAAAAGAGTAATTCAGCCTTGGGAATTGAAGAAGCCTTCACTGAGAAGGTTGCATTTGTTTTAGAGCTCCAAAAGATGAAGAGGCGTTTGCCAAGCAGGGATGGGGAAGGTAAGGATAGTGCATAAAGGCAGGAAGACATGGAAGTAGTTCTATAAATAGTGCTGTTAAAGGTATCATGATGCTCTTGTGTATCTGGAGCAGTGGTTTTCTAAAGCTAAACCTGTTTTAAAAAAATGAAATCTTATGTAGAATTCTACCTGGAAAAGAGATAAAAGGAAAGCTCCCTTTTCGTAGAGACAGGGTCTCACTGTGTTGCCCAAGCTGGTCTCAAACTCCTGGCCTCAAGCGATTCTCCCACCTCCCCCTTTGAAAGTGCTGCGATTATAGGCATGAGCCACTGCACCTGGCCCATGAAAAGCTACCTTTCTGAAACAGGGAGAAGAGCCTGGACTCACAGCTGCGAGCCACGTTACCCGCTCTCCATAGCACCCAAAGCGTTCTCAGGGACGTTAAAGAAGAGCAGTAGGAAACCATGTAGATTCAGGGGTGGGGACCAGACTGTGTCACTTTAGACAGGTTGGCCTTTGTCCTTAGGAATTATCAAACATTTTTAAGCAAGTAAATAGTGTCAACTCTATTAGAGAGAGAACTCTAGGTGTTCTGTAAGCTGTATCAGAGTAGAGAGACCTATAAATCAGGTATTCCAAGAGTCTGGATAATAAACGAAAAGCAGAGAACTAATCTGCATAGATCTGAGTTCTGATTTTGGCTCCTTTTCTGCCAAACTCCATGACCTTTAATTACAGAATCTTAGATTTAAAGGGGACCTTCCATGTGTCATTCAACTGCCTTCCCAATTTAGGAATCCCTTTAACAATGAAACTGACAAATGATTAGGCCATTACATGACCTAAAACATTGTCATATGAGACATACTACATATATTAGAAAGAACCTCATTCTTTTGTGGTAGCCCTAATTGCATTTAAAAACAAAGAAACTAAAGAAATCACTTTAATTTCCAATTAGAACAAATCATCTGTTGGGGGATTTTTGACCAGCCAGTCCTTTGGATATTTATACACAGGTCTCAAGCCCTTGCTCTGCCTTTTCTTTCCCCAGTAAATCATTCAGAGTTCCCTGATTCAGAGTTCATGGGACATAAATTTCAGATTGCTTGCTTTGCTGGTTACCCTGTGTCTCGATGCTTTCTATCCAACTATGAACTGTTAAAATGTGCTATTCAGAACTGAAATAAGTTCTTCAGAGATGGACTGAACACTGCACTGTCCAGTGAATGGGGCTAGTACCTCTCTTGATTTTGAAGTACTACTTTTTAAAGAAGCATATGATTGCCGTAATATTTTAATAGCCAGGTCATACTTGTGGCTCATGTGGAGCCTGTAGTCAACTCAGACCCTGGAGCCTTGAGCAAGTCGATTAACCCATCCTGTCCTCAGTCCCTCTAGCTTGACCATAAGGGTCACACCTGCCTCCTGTTTATGGTAATTATGGATAATATGATGTTAAATTAAATTTATAGGCAATGTTGTACTTGAAATTCAAGGTGACCTAGTTGTTGCACAGATGTAGTTTTAAGAAAGACAAAAGAACCATTGACAAGAAAGTAATCTGTATCAAAAGCATATTAAATGGCCTTTGGAAAAAAATGTGTTTCCTAGGATTTTGCATTTTTTGACCCTTACTACTTCTGTTTTAGCAATAAAAGATTTAGCCCGACTACTCTATAAATAGATTTTCAATTTATATTGTCAGATAATACACAATTTGATGAGAGTGAAGATGGTTTTCTTGAGAGGCCAAATTAATTGGTTTATATATTATTGTCTTGTATGCGTCTCAGTTTTTCCCTTGGCTTCCAAGCCTTTGAGACGTATGTTACTTTCTCTAATAGAATATTCTCTTGACTGACTTTAGCAAAGGAGTGACCAAGTCTGCTCTATACTCGCTGGCAGGGACGTTGCAGTAATCTGAATAAAATAAGGTCCAAAGGAGAATCTGACTCAGACAATAGGAGTTAAAAAATAAAAACAAACACAAATCCTTATTGTTAGCCTTCTGCATGCTGGGAGCTGAACACTATTTTGATGACCTCATTCCAATGTGTTTTATAGATGCACTATAAAAATTTTATAAAAACTGTTATAGAAAAATATCCCTGCATGATTTAGATAAGACTCTCCCCCTTTTTAAAATTATGTCAGTGATATCCAAAAATTTTTAGAAGATACTTTACATCCTTCAAAGGTAGTTGAAGTCAGTTACTGAACTTCTTTATAACGCTGAAACTCTGTTGGACATAGTGGTAAACTGTATTTGGCTCTGAGGATTTGAAAAACATTGCAGATGCAGTTACCAGCTCTGCTGTGATCAGTCTTGATCAGTCTTATTACATTACTGTTTTTCATGCCTTGTTCATACTTTGTGGGAATAATGAACATAGAATCTAAGCTTTTAGCTGCAACTGTTTCATCATAAAACTAAGGGAAATATGTGATTTTCTGACAAAAATCTGTAGGTATTCTTCATGAAAATTATAGTCGTATTTTCAAGATTCTATTGTTGCACCTATCTTGTCAGACCTGATGTTTGGTTTTCTCATCCCAGTGGAACTTTAGATGTGTTATAATTCATCAGTTTAAGTGTGAACTTCCTTTCATTAAGAGAGAGACAAAGTATATTGCTGGGGTATGCCCTTGGCCCTTAAAAAACATGATTAAATCTGCATAATGCCATTGGCCAGGAAGAACGTGCCATCGGTGCCAGACAAGTCCAAATAGGATTTTAATGCATGACAAAATTTAAAGATAAGAAATATTAAAGAAAAAAATTAGAATTTTTTCAGAGCTCTTCTGTGAATCACAGGAGAATAAACACAGAGGGCCAAAGCTGATGCTTGTCAAATAGTTAAACGTTTACTCTAATTAATCTAGATTCTTGTCTGAAATTGAAATAAATGAGTTGTGATTTCAGCCATATAATCTTATAATTTTGTATGAACATAGTTTATGCTCTTTTGTAGTTTCTTCTCCAATGGACAGTAGCTTTGTGAATATTGAAATGTGAAAGTTAGAAGGTAAATATATTTTCAAAATAAATTTCTATCCATTTCTAGCTGTATTTACTAATCTGCATTTTAAAGAATTTTACAGTTCTCCTCAAGTGATCATATCCTTTATTGTACACATCATTTCATGCTATGTACTGTAGAAACTTCATATCAAAGAGGTAAGCGAGTGATATAAATATAGGTTGTGTAAGGATGACTATCTTGTCTTATAAGATGGATGTAACCTCTTTTATATTTTTTGTTCTTCTCTATTGTGGTTTTAATTTTCTTTCCTCTTCTCAGTCTTTATTTTCATCTACTAATTTTTCAAGTCTTTTTTTCCCTGCATGAACTCCTAAATATTAGGAATAAGTTACTATCCCCACTTCGTGTCACAGGATATAATAAATGTTGGGTGTGATTGGTTAGGTAGGTGGATACCTGGGTGCATGGTTAGAATTGGATGAGCAAGTGAGTAGATAGATGTATGGATTTAGAAATGGACCAGTGACACCTCTTCCATGCCACCATGATTATTGGAATTCCAGAAACCTATAATCTCTGGCAATCTCAGGGCTTCATGATGGTCACGAAAAAGTATATTGTATCTTAGAGTATGTTTTAAATCTACCAGACATGGAGGAAGAGTTTGGAATATCTAACAACTTAAAAGGAATTGTAAAAGGTATAGATCAGCACTGTTAATTTTGCGTCAGTATAATGAAAGTCATTGATTTTTCCCAAATGAATTTATAATTTAGAAATGGGGCGTGAGCATGGCAATGATGATGACATCTCCGAAGGCAAGAAATATCTTAGTTTCTGATTGTCCCTCATTGTACGTCTGTGTATATGATTTATGTGATTTTATTATACAAATAAATCCAGTCTGTTTTATTAAGCCAAAAATGATATTTGTAAATATCGATTTGTTACCTAATCTTACATGTAAATTCATGGAGTGAGATGGGAAAAAAATAGAAGTCCTATTTATATAATTTCAATTTTGGCTTACTCTACTGTTTAATAATTCAATCATCTATAGTGTATTTCAGTTTTTTCAATGACTTACATGAGGATTTACAGTTGCGTTTTGATGGACTCTTGGTGGAACTTAGTTCTTTTTTGTTTTTGGAATACTTCTGTTAGGGATTTTCCATATGTTTTGACAGTTTGTCATTATAATTAAGTAAACTTAAGTTCATCTTGGGACTATCACAAGAGTATTGGTCAAGATGCACTTTAAAATAAATCTCCTTATATTTAGTCTAGACCGCTAAGTACTAACTACATCTGCTCCGCAGAGAATCAGATTAGACCAAGAGGGTCTTATGTCTTCATTATGCCATTATTGTAGTGCATAATGTTTGGATAAAATACAGTTTTCCTGATATCTCTAAGCAAGGTATAAATAAACAAAAACTTTTTTGGAATTATGGCAATTTTAATACATTCACATGAGAACCTCATAAATGCTCTCATTAAAATATCCATTGCTATAATCAGCCATAAATTACTGGGTATTAAATTAATTACTTAGATAATATATATTCAGTTGGCTACTAAAGTATGATTGATTTGCAATTCTAGATATTGACTTAATAATTAAAATGGATTATTAAATAAAAAATTATTTCTAACATATGTAATAGTTTGAGGATTAGGGTGGGTGGATAATTTAGTAGCTTGAAGAAAGGCCCATAATGTTTGCAAAATTTGAAAGCCTCAAATTAAAATGTTTGTATTGATGCTAAGAAGCAATGGGAATAAATGATAGGTTTGTTTTAGCTCGTTAGCATACTATGATGTCCCTTTCAGTTGCAGATATATTTTTAAGACGGTAACAACTCTAATGAAATGGAGATAAATACAAATGAAATTTTTAAAGTGGCTGTCATCCACTTTTCAAGTGTACTTCAACATCTTGTTATTAAATACCACAATCATCCTGAAGTTCACAACAGTTACCAAGAGTCCTGTCGAGTGTATTAAAGTCTTTGAAATATCTTCTAAGGAATCTATTATTTTTACTTGGTAAGTAAAACCTAACAATAATTAGGGTGGAGGCATTAGATATGGACTATTTCTAGCTATTGCTTTTGTAGTTCAATGGTTAGTTTTTAGTGTCCAGAGAGAGATTAACAATCTGTGATAATAAAAAAAATGAGTTATTTCTAATGTTTCATTCATTTAAGTATTTACTATTTCTTATTACTCATCATTCTTCATAGCTAACTGAACTTTATTTTGGGAGATATTTTTAAGTTCAATGTATTCTAAATAGAAAAATAAAAGAAAATATGAAGACAAAATATTTCCTTGAAACGTATGTCCTTTAAATATGTTTATTAATTTTTTTAAGTGTTTGAGAAATAAGTATTTAGTATGTGGAGAGAACTTTATATTTTAATTTTTTGAGACAAGGTCTCTCTCTGTTCCCTGGGCTAGCATGCAATGGTGTCATCATAGCTCACCACAACCCCAAACTCCTGGGCTCAAGTGATCCTCCTGCCTCAGCCTCCCAAAGAGCTAGCATTACAGGTGTGAGCCACCATGCCCAGCCTGAGAACTTTATTTATAGCTAAAAATGTAGTGTCTTATTTCAAGAATAAAAGTTTTAAATCTTCTAAAGTTTTTTTTTTTAATGGCTTAGTAGCATCAATGTCATTAACATACAAGAATTTCCATAACTTACAAGTAGACCAATTTCTGGCAAATAAAAACAGTTGTTTATAAGACATTTATATTCCCCACAGTTTTGTTTCTCAGTTTAATTATAGAAGATGTAAAACAAGAAAATATATTCTTCCTTATATATAATGAATCTTTTATGTAAACTATTACCATTTAAAAATAAAATCATCCCTTTGAACTTCATGTCTTTGAATTGAGATGTACTAAAATTACTTATCTTTAAAACCCCACCTAAAATCATTTTTGATATGCAATCTAGTATAAGAAATGAAACACTGAATCCATTTAATTTTGGGACTCAAATTTGTAATGGCAAAATGCCATTATGTTTTTGGACTATTTAAAAAATTAGTAATAAATATAATTCTGAAATAATTAGATTTTTATTAGCCTGAAAATAGAGCTCATCCCAGCCCTTTTACCCATCTGCCACATTAATCAGCTGACATCTTTAACAGGTGCTTCTCATTCTGCTTATCAAAGTACAGAAATGAAGGAAAACAAAATCCTACCCTTGGGTGGACCCTCAGTTCTCATCATCTCTGGGTAAATGTGAAGAAAATGAGGTGTTTTCATTCAGTCCATGTTGGAATATGTAGAAATGAGGCAGGACAAATTGGACTGAATATTCTTCTGAATATTTTTATAATAAAAAGTATTCTGACATTATTACTAGTGCCAGAAATAAAACTATAAGACAATTTATTGGCTAAATTTTATTTGAAATCTTGAAAATGTTGCAAATAACATATAGTCACTTTTAAACATGTAATTTGATTCTTGGGCAAGGTGGCTAATTAGCGACATTGGTCAGCAGATCATCTCAGAAAGAAGGACAAGTTTTAGATGAAAAAAACATAGCTCAGGTGTAATTCTGAGGAAAAAAATACCAGAAACTACTAGAAATTCCACAAGAAGTTGTGGAGCAGAACAAGAAGAAGCAAGATTTTGTCAAAAATCAATCCCAGAGGAACTTGGAGCCCTGTGGAAAGGGTAGGTGGGGATTTTGTTTCTTCTCCCCTCACACTTCTGGCAACTTGCAGGCTTCCAAGCTGCTAGAGAGCTTCTCTACCCTCACAGGCCCAAAAGCTGCTGCTGCCAGTGAACTGGGAGCTTCTTAAGAACAAAGCACCAGGCTGTCAGAGCCCTCGGAGTCACTCCCCCTCACCACAGATCCAAGCTGAGACAGCGGGCACTATACTGCTTCTCCACCTATTGCGTGCCTTTGTCCTCCCCAGGGAGCTTCAGCCCTCCAGTTTTTGTGTCAGTGGTCCACACATAAACATTTCCCAACTCCTACACAGACTGCAGTGGTCACAGGGGGTCGGTGGGTTCCAGGGGAACTGTGTGAACCCAGAGCTTGGACATTCCAGGTGAGTTGCCTTCCAGGGAGAGGGACAAAGGGGACCAGAGTGCCAGCTCTCCTCTATTCAGATTTGTCTCCTTCCTCTCCCCTCCTCTGCCCACTGCTGCTGAGTGGCAGTTCCTATGTGAGACAGCATGGATGCCCCAAGGGATGATTGAGCCGGGACTCTCAGGAGTGACTGCTTCCCCTCTATTTGTGTACCCAGCACACCAAGGCTTCTACAGAGAGTGGGGCTCATGCTTTTCCTCTTAAAGACCTGCAGCAGACCAAAGGGTGCTTGGACTGTGAACTCCCTCCTACGGGTCCTCCCCACTGCTGCTTGCCTGGCTGCTTCAGCAGAGCAGGACACACCCCAAAGCCAAGGGACATTAAGCCTGCTTGAGCACTCCATGGGCAACAAAGGGCCAACACGCTTCTCCCTGGCATTGTCAGGGATTGAACTTGGGGGATCAGAGGACAAGCCCACAGGCCAGATCCCGTACTGCCAGGACTTGATTGTGTTGCTCAGGGACACAGAGGGGAGATTTGTGAACTAATCATGGGAGGTGAAGGAGCCCACCTGTGCAGAACTAAAAGGAGAGTGCAGGGTAGGTCCAAGCTTTAGTGCACTTGTGGAGCACCGCCACACACAGAGAAAAGCCATGCTTTTGGTCTGGGGTGGGATCCTGTGCAGGAAAGCTCCCAGCCTGTGGTGCCATTGCTGATTGCTGATAAGCTTAGCTTGGGCTGCTGCTTGTGGCCAGATACCAGAAGGAGATCCGCAGAGCAAGGGAAGAGGGAGAAGAGCAAAACCCACTCTTGACAACTAGACTGAATCCTAGACTGCCCAACCCCCATGAGCAGACTTTTTGTCTTAGAAGAGCCCCTTCAGTCCCTTCCTGGTGACTTTCCGCAGTGGCCTGGGAACTGACCCGTGACTCCTCCCAAGACAGTTCTTTGTGGAGCCTGAATTGCAGGCTTGTCTGACACAGCTTCGTCCAGCCTCACTCCTCCATCCACTTTTGCTGAGGTGAAGCAAAAGAAGGGGTCCTCTGGGAGATCCACCAACTGGGGCATCCAGTGCTTCTCCTGATTGACTAGAGCCAGACACAGCTTCCTAAAACATCACTGTAGCAGGCTCTTTCCTAAAATCACCACCTGCTGACAGAGAGGATAACTTGTTTACAGCATTTACTGATTCAAGCATACAGGACATGGCTCACTCTTACCCACAAGCACGGCCTACTATCTCAGAGATTAAACTGGGCATCTCAGTTTAATTCACACTGTTAAGAAGACCACAAGACTAGGGAAAGAGAAAGGATTTCAAAGACCTTAATTTTTCCTTGTCAACAGGAGACAGGGACTTTGCCCATGCACATAGTATACCACGACCACAGCCTACAAATAACTGCATCAGTTAAGAAAACCACCACACTAAGGATATCTATAACCAAGGTGTCCATCAAGAACCTAGACCCCCCACCAAAGTACCCACAAACAAAGCCAAAAGTCCTTAACCAACATATGCTACAGACACACCCTTAAGAGTGAAGGAGCAGGGAGAGCACCAAACAGGAAGCAACAGCTGCTCCAGATGAGTAGGTATCAGTGCAAGAACTCCAGAAGTATGAAAAATCAGAGTGAATGGACAGCCCCTGAGGAGCACACCAGCACTCTAACAATGGATCCCAACCAAAATGAAAATACTAAAGTGACAGATAAAAAATTCCAAATATGGATTGTAAGGAAGCTCAATGAGATCCAAGAGAAAATGGAAAACCAACTCAAAGAAACCAGAAAAACAATTCAGAAAATGAATGAAAAATTTGCTAAAGAGATATATTAAAAAAAATAGAATTTATGGAAATGAAAATTCATTTAGGGAAATACAAAACAAAGTGAAAAGTTTTAAGAATAAAATTTCAGAGCTTGAAGACAACTCTTTCAAATTAACTCTATCAGTCAAAAATAAAGAACAAAGAATCGAGGAGTGAGCAAAGTCTATGAGAAATAGGGGATTATGTGAAATGCCAAATATAAGAATCATAGACATGCCTGACGGTGAGGAAGAAAAAGCAAAAGGTCTGGAAAACCTATTTGAGGGAATATTTGAGGAAAACTTCCCTGGTTTTGCTAGAGATTTAGAAATTCAGACACAAGAAACTCAATGAACACCTGGGAGATTCATTGCAAAGAGAGAATCACTAAGGTATATGGTCATCAGACTGGCCAAAGTCAACATGGAGAAGGAACCTCTACAGCCATGAGGTGAAAACATCGAGTAACTTACAAAAGAAAACCTATCAGACTAACAGCAGACTTCTCAAGAGAATCCTTACAAACCAGAAAGGAATGAGGTCCTGTATTTAGACTCCTTAAACAGAATAGAAGCAAAAGAACTGAATAACCTCAATCAGAAATGAAAAAGGAGATATTACAACTGATGCCGCAGAAATACAAAATATCATCCATATAAATACTAAAAAGCTCTATGCAAACAAACTAGAAAACCTAGAAGAAATGGATAAATTCCTGGAAACACATACCTACCATGCCTGAGTCAAGAAGAAATAGAAATCCTGAACAGACCAATAATGAGCAGCAAGATTGAAGCAGTAATAAAAAATCTCCCATCAAATAAAAGCCCCAGACAGGACAAATTCATAGCTAAATCTTACAGACCTGCAAAGAACTAGTGTCTATTCTCCAGAAACTATTCCGTAACATCAAGAAGGAGGGAATATTCCCTAACTCATTCTGTGAAGCCAGTATCATCCTGATACCAAAGCCAGGAAAGGGCACAACAAAAATAAAAGTGCAGACCAGTATCTGTTATGAACATAGATGCAAAAATCTTCAACAAAATCCAAGCAAACCGAATTCAAAAGCATATCAAAAAGATAATCCACCATGATCAAGTGGGTTTTATTCCAGGAATGCAAGGATGGTTCAACATACACAAATCAATAAAGAGGATTCACCACATAAACAGAAACCAAAACCGTATGATCATCTCAATAGATGCACAACAAGCATTCAATAAATTCCAACACCCTTTTGTGATTAAAAACCCTCAACAAACTAGATATAGAAGGAATATATCTCAAAATCATAAAAACTGTATGTGATAAATCCACAGCCAACATCATAATGAATGGAGAAAAGTTGAAAGCGGTCCCCTTAAGAAGTGGAACAAGACATGGATGCCCACTGTCAACACTTCTATTTAAGATAGTATTGGAAGTCCTAGCCAGAGCAATCAGGCAAGAGAAATAAATGAAGGGCATCCAAATTGGGAAAGGGGAGGTCAAACTATCCCTGTTGACTGATGATACAATTTTGTATCTAGAAAACCCCAAAGACTCCACTAAAAGATTCCTGGAATTTATAAACAAATTTAGCAAAGTCTCAGGGTATAAAATCAGTGTACGCAAATTAGTAGCATTTCTGTATACTACTAACATTCAAGCTGAGAGTCAAATCAAGGACTCAATACCGTTCACAATATCTACAAAGAAAATAAAATACCTAGGAATTTACTTAGCCAAGGAGGTGAAAGATATCTACAAGGAGAACTACAAAACACTGATGAAAGAAATTTGCTCATGACAAACGAATGGAAAAGCATCCCATGCTCATGGATTAGTGGAATCAAAATTGTTAAAATGTCCATACTACTCAAAATGTTTTATGGATTCAACACAATTCCCAGCAAAATACCAGCATCATATTTCACAGATATAGAAAAAAATAATCCTGAGCTTTATTTTGAACCAAAAAAGAGCCCAAATAGCCAAAACAATCCTAAGCAAAAAGAGCAAATCTACAGACATTGCATTATCTGCCTTATACTACAAGACTATAGTAACCAAAATAGCATGGTACTAGTATAAAAGTAGAGACATAGATTAATGGAATAGAATAGAGAACCCAGAAATACAACCATCTACCTACAACCAACTGTTCTTCGACAAAGCAGACAACAACATACACTGGAGAAAGGAGGCCCTATTCAATAAATGGTGCTAGAAAAATTGGGTGCCCACATGCAGAAGAAAGAAACAGGATCCCTATCTCTCAACATACACAAAAATTAATTCAAGATGTATGAAAGACTTAAATGTAAGGCATGAAACCATAAAAATTCCAGAAAAAAACATAGGAAGAACTCTTCTAGACATCAGCTTAAATAAGGAATTTATGACTAAGACCCCAAAGGCAAATATAGCAATAGCAAAAATAAATAAATGGGACTTAATTAAATTAAAAATCTTCTTCACAGCAAAGGAAATAACAGAGTGAATAAACAACCTACAGAATGAGAGAAAATATTTGAAAACTACATATATCAGAGAAAGGACTAATACTCAGAATTTACAAAGATCTAAAACAAATTATCAAGAAAAAAACTAATAACCCCATCAAAAAAAAGGCAAAAGACATGAACAGAAATTTTTCAAAAGAAGATAGACAAATACATGAAAAAATGCTCAACATCACTAAACATTAGGGAGATGTAAATTAAATCTACAATGAGATACCACCTTACCCCCATCAGAATGGCCATTATTAAAAAGTCAGAAAATCAATAGGTGCTGTCATGAATGCAGAGAGAAAGGAACACTTACACACTGTTGGTGGGACTGCAAATTACTAAAACCTCTGTGGAAAACAGTATAGAGATTCCTCAAAGAAATAAGTTTAGACCTACCATTTGATCCATCAATCCCACTGCTAGGTGTCTACCCAGAAGAAATCAAGTGATCTTATCAAAAAGACACCAGCTCTCAAATGTTCATTGCAGCACAATTCACAATTGCAAAGAGGTGGAATCAACCTAAGTGCCCATCGATTCATGAGTGAATAAAGATAACCTGGTGTTACACACACATACATACGTACCATAGAGTACTACTCAGCCATGAAAAAGAATTAAATAATGTCATTTGCAGCAATTTGGATGGAATTGGAGACCATTATCTCACATATTACAAAAATGGAAAACCAAACACCATATGCTTTCACTAATAAGTGGTAGCTAATAGATGGGTGCACACACACTGCCTATAGAGCTTAGCAAATGTTACCTGGAATAGAAGGTCAATCCTCTTTTCTCACAAGTGCCATGTGTTCTATCTACACTGTCCCTGCACAAGATAAAACTTGAATGTTTCATCTTCCCATCATGAAATAGAATGTCGTCTATTCAGCTACTTTGAATGAGTGGCCAAGATGACATTTGAGCTGGTAGTTCCAGTAACAAGATGGCATTACTCTCATGGCCTGAGCACTGGGTTATCTTTCCCTAATGGTGCAAAAGAGTGGTTCACAAACATTAATTTTTGTCTAGATAGTCTTAAATGTCTGTTTTAGTAAGTGACTCATTATTAGAAAATTCTTTGTGTGGCACAAAATCATTTTCTCATTATGAGTGCTTCAATAGCAAAGCTTAAACCTTTGTAAGAATAAGATTGGTCATGTCTTCTCACCACGAACTTAGACTCTCAGGACTGATTCTGTACTTCTTGTTTCACGAAGTTTATCTTGTCATATCCAGTATACTTGTTCCACCTGTACATGGTAGCTTCCACATCTATGGTTATAATTTCTTAATATCTGTCATTTGCATTTAAAGTAGTTCCCAGGTAATTCCTCATTTGTGTCACTCTCTTTTCTTTAATTTAACATTGACCTGAATTATCCTGATCCTTTTTAGCCCATCATTATTTCCTAGTTTTTCCATTACCTTGAATGGTACTTTCAACCTTAATATGGTTCAAATATCAGAACTGATTTTACTTCCATTTTAGTGCTCTTTACTCTTTACCCAAGAAATAGCAGTAGAAGGATAATTTAAATGTTAGCTGGGCGTGGTGGTGCCTTGTAGTTCCAGATATTTGGGAGGCTAAGGAGGGAAGATCCCTTGAGCCCAGGAGTTCAAGGTTACAATGAGTCATGATCGTGCCACTGCAATCCAGCCTGATTAACAGAATGAGACCCATGAGATTATCCTTCTACTGCTATTTCTTGACTTGATATCACATCACATCCCTGCTTGAACCCATCTCAAGACTTCCAATCATCCCGAGAGTCAAATTCAAACTAGATTTTATATAATCTTACTCCTACTTGTTTGTCTTTTTTTTTTTTCCTATCCCTCTCTGTTCTTTGCACAAGCCAAACTCACTGCTGCCTCAGGACCTTTGGACTTGCTGATGATCCTTCCTGGAATTATCTTTCTTCAGATCTTTGTATGTCTGACTTCAGCTCTCAGCACAGGTAGTTTTCTCACACTCGTCAGTTACTCCCTATCACGTCTCTCTATTTTAATGTTTTCAAAATGTAAAAAGCCACAAAGATTTACAATTGAAAAGACTGCTCTTTATTCTGAGTTTATGTCGTTTCAATATTTTTATTAATGCTCTTTCTCTTAAGAAATGATAGTCATAATATGTAGTAATGTGTTGTGTCTCTGGATCCATCCACAACCTTTTATTTATTTTTTTAAAAACATTATTCCCTTTACCAGAAACCCTGTGTTGAAGCCCTTTGTGTCTTATACATACCTGCTGCTTTGGCATTCCTAGCCACATAGGAGTGCTTTTATGTTGTTCACTTTCAGAATTCTCGTGAATGTGAGTACCCCATGACTTGTATCTTGTCACTGATTTGTGTGCATGCTTATTATGTATGTTATATATACTTAGTACATCTACAGTATTTCTGGTGGATGGAGTTTTTAATACTTCCAAAATGAGATTGAAGTCAGTCTCTTTGAGAGCTGGATTGTGACTTCTTTTTAGTTTGTTTCTCTAGGTGTGGTGGTGATAGTGGTGGTGGTAACTATTTTTATAAATTAACTGTTTTCCAGACATTGTGCCAGGCTCTTAACAAACATTATCTCATTTACTCCCAACAACTTGATGAAGTTGTTACTATTATTATCCTCATTTTACATCTGAGAAAATTCCTTGAGGAAGTTACCCAAGGTTACATGGCAAATAAGAGACAGGCTGAAATTTGAACCCAGGCAGTCTGACCCAAGAGCCTACAATCTAAAACAACTATTTGATGCAGCTTACTCCGTAACCCGTAAGTCCTTTGTTGTTGTTGTTTACTTATTTTTTATTTATTTTTTTTTAGAGACAGGGTCTCATTCTGTTAACCAGGCTGGATTGCAGTGGCACGATCATAACTCACTGTAACCTCAAACTCCTGGGCTCAAGGGAGCCTCCCTCCTCAGCCTCCCAAGTAGCTGGAACTACAGGCACCACCATGCCCAGCTAACATTTAAATTTTCTTTTTGTAGAGACAGAATCTCGCCACGTTTCCCAGACTGGTCTTGAACTCCTGGCCTCAGGTGATCCTGCTGCCTCAGCCTCCCAAAGTGCTGGGATTACAGGCATGAGCCACCACATCTATCCCCTCATAAAGTCTTAATACTCCTGACTGACTACACTCAGTGTATTTCCAAAGAGAAATACTGAGTCCTACTCTTTGCTTTCAATGGATTGAGTTCCAATTAAGTAGTGTAGAATATTAAAGATCAACTCAACATGTTGGTGAAAATCTAAAGAAACTAGCTAACACTTTACTGGGAATATAGAAAATGTTGATACTTTCAGTTTTTATTTATTTTCTTAATCTAAAAAGAAGGGCTTCAACCTAGTCCACCCTCATGATAGTGAATTAAAGAGGAAAATTTTTAATAGGAAAAGAAAATTTACTCAAATTAGTGAAAGAACTTTTGAGGCACTGGGGTTGTTATGGGACTTAGTATTAGGAAAGAACTGTGAAATACACATGTCTTAGAGGTAGATTACAAATAATTTTTCTTTAAAGAGACAGGTTCTCCCTCTGTCACCCAGGCTGAGTTCAGTCTCCATCATACCTCACTGAAACCTCCAACTCTTGGTCTCAAGCGATCCTACCGCCTCAGCCTCCGAAGTAGCTGAGACTACAGCATGAGCCACTGTGCCCAGCTAAGTTTTCTTTTTTGAAGAGACGGAGTTTCATTATGTTGCCCACGCTACTCTCAAACTCCTGTCCTCAAGTGATCCTCCTCCTTGAATTCTCAAAGTGCTGATATTACAGGCATAAGCCACTACATCCAGCCTTAATATTTGACTGAAGGCAGTTATGGAACTTGAAATGATTTGTTGTTTATATAAACTATCATTGCTCACCAAAGACAGAAATACTGGTTATTACTAAACTGGTTGATATTGGAATAAGTGTACTTTAATATACATATTAAAAATGACTATCTTCTCAGAATTATTCATCCCAAAACACGGGACCAGTTTGTTCTGATTATTTGACCTGAGGGGGCTACTATAATATTTGGTGCTTTGATTAAGAAATAGATCATGTGGAATGCTGAGAAGGGAAGGGTATAAGAAAAGTGTCCCTTTCTGCTACAAATGGCCAGGTTGGGTGTGGCATTTGGTACAAGCATAGACCAAAATGGTGAAAGTAGAAATGTAACAAAACCAAAATTATTCAACTAAATGATAGATAGGTCATGATTTTGAGATTGATAGTATTTGACAATTTTATAATTTAAAGTTCTGGTTTATCATTTAACTTTTCTGCTATTCAGTTAATAGTGAATTTAGACTTGTTGTTATTCATAGTAGACTTCTCTTAACATAATTAATTCCCCTTTGGCAAATACCAAATACCATTAATTCCCCTTTGCCAAATACTGTATTCTGCAGTTCAGTTAACTGTGCTGGGCTGCCTGAGCCTCAGGGATTATACCTGAATTTCATTAAGAAAGTTTAAGTAATTAATATAGGAAGGAATCTCACCATTCACAATTGACTTCTGACTGGTTAAGACAAGATATGATACAGTTGCTTTCAAAAACTTTCTAGAACTACAGCTTTATTGCTTTGTTTTTTTCTTTTTCTTTTTCTTTTTTTTTTTCTTTTGGTGGTAAGATATTTGGTCATATTGGCTTTCAACAGGATCCTACTGTCTATAAATACTGGATGACTCGTCTTCTTTTTCCAGTTTTGCCTGTTCACAGTTTACAGTGTTATAAACCAAAGGCACTCAAGTGAATTTTTTAAAACACCACAAACCCACTCATTTGAAATAAATAGTAAAGGAAGAATAATAACAAAATACACTTCAGTTAGTCACAAGTTAGTCACAAGTCAATAACAAAATACACTTTAGTTACTTCTGGATATATAAGGTGAACTTATATATCCAGAAAAAAAATCTTAAGCATAAGACTTTGCCTTTCTACGCGTTCCATAACTATAGAAGAGATCTTTACATCAAGTCGTAAGACACATCTGTTAGTAGGAACGATAGAAGATTCTTTTTTTTTTTTTTATTTCAGCATAATATGTGGGTACAGATGTTTAGGTTACGTGTGTTGCCCTTGCCCCCTCTCCACCCCTCAGTCCAAGTTTCAAATATGTCCATCCTTTGCGTGGTGCGCATTGCACTCTTTGTGTATGCATATACCCGTCCCCTCCTCCCTCCTCCCCCTCCCCCCTGCCCAACATCCAATAGATGTTATTCTTATATGTGCACTTATGTGTTGATCAGTTAATACCAATTTGATGATGAGTACATGTGGTGCTTGTTTTTCCATTCTTGGGATACCTCGCTTAGTAGAATGTGTTCCAGCCCTTTCCAAGAGTATATAAGAGGTGCTATATCACCATTGTTTCTTAAAGCTGAATAGTACTCCGTGGTATACATATACCACATTTTATTAATCCACTCATGTATTGATGGACACTTGGGTTGTTTCCACAGCTTTGCAATTGTGAATTCTGCTGCTATGAACATTCGAGTGCAGATGTCTTTTTCATAGAGCGACTTTTGCTCTTTTGGGTAGATGCCCAGTAACGGGATTGCTGGGTCAAATGGTAGTTCTACTTGTATCTCATTGAGGTATCTCCATATTGCTTTCCACAGAGGTTGCACTAAT